>PVHW010002895.1:0-141214 GCA_004024825.1 Pygathrix nemaeus
GTCTCTTTGTAGGTCTCTAAGGACTTGCTTGATGAATCTGGGTGCTCCTGTATTGGGTGCATATATATTTAGGAGAGTTAGCTCTTCCTGTTGAATTGATCCCTTTACCATTATGTAATGGCCTTCTTTGTCTCTTTTGATCTTTGATGGTTTAAAGTCTGTTTTATCAGAGACTAGGATTGCAACCCCTGCTTTTTTTGTGTGCTCCATTTGCTTGGTAGATCGTCCTCCATCCCTTTATTTTGAGCCTATGTATGTGTCTGCATGTGAGATGGGTCTTCTGAATATAGCAGACTGATGGGTCTTGACTCTTTATCCAGTTTGCCAGTCTGTGTCTTTTAATTGGAGCATTTAGTCCATTAACATTGAAGGTTAATATTGTTATGTGTGAACTTGATCCTGCCATTATGATATTAACTGGTTATTTTGCTCGTTAGTTGATGCACTTTCTTCCTAGCCTTGATGGTCTTTACATTTTCGCATGTTTTTGCAATGTCTGGTACCGGTTGTTCTGTTCCATGTTTAGGGCTTCCTTCAGAGTCTCTTGTAAGGCGGGCCTGCTGGTGACGAAATCTCTAAGCATTTGCTTATCTGTAAAGGATTTTTATTTATCCTTCACTTATGAAACTTAGTTTGGCTGGATATGAAATTCTGGGTTGAAAATTCTTTTCTTTAAGAACGTTGAATATTGGCCCCCACTCTCTTCTGGCTTGTAGAGTTTCTGCTGAGAGATCTGCTGTTAGTCTGATTGACTTCCCTTTGTGGGAAACCCGACCTTTCTCTCTGGCTGCCCTTAAGATTTTTTCCTTCATTTCAACTTTGGTGAATCTGGCAATTATGTGTCTTGGAGTTGCTCTTCTCGAGGAGTACCTTTGTGGTGTTCTCTGTATTTCCTGAATTTGAATGTTGGCCTGCCCTACTAGGTTGGGAAAGTTCTCCTAGATGATATCCTGAAGAGTATTTTCCAATTTGGATCCATTTTCCCCCTCATTTTCAGGCACCCCAATCAGACGTAGATTTGGTCTTTTTACATAATCCCATACCTCTTGCAGGCTTTGTTCATTTCTTTTTCTTCTTTTTTCTTTTGGTTTCTCTTCTCACTTCATTTCATTCATTTGATCCTCAATCGCTGATACTCTTTCTTCCAGTTGATCAAGTCGGTTACTGAAGCTTGTGCATTTGTCATGTATTTCTCATGTCATGGTTTTCATCTCTGTCATTTCGTTCATGACCTTCTCTGCATTAATTAGTCTAGCTGTCAATTTTTCCACTCTTTTTTCAAGATTTTTAGTTTCTTTGTGCTGGGTACGTAACTCCTCCTTTAGCTCTGAGAAGTTTGATGGACTGAAGCCTTCTTCTCTCATCTTGTCAAAGTCATTCTCTGACCAGCTTTGATCCGTTGCTGGTGATGGGCTGCGCTCCTTTGCAGAGGGAGATGCGCTCTTATTTTTTGAATTTCCAGCTTTTCTGCCCTGCTTTTTCCCCATCTTTGTGGTTTTATCCGTCTCTGGTCTTTGATGATGGTGACGTTCTGATGGGGTTTTGGTATAAGTGTCCTTCCTGTTTGATAGTTTTCCTTCTGACAGTCAGGACCCTCAGCTATAGGTCTGTTGGAGACTGTTTGAGGTTCACTCCAGACCCTGTTTGCCTGGTTATCAGCCGCAGAGGTTGCAGAAGATAGAATATTGCTGAGCAGCGAGTGTACCTGTCTGATTCTTACTTTGGAAGCTTCCTCTCGGGGTGTACTCCACCCTGTGAGTTGTGGGGTGTCAGACTGCCCTCAGTGGGTGATGTCTCCCAGTTAGGCTACTCAGGGGTGAGGAACCCACTTGAGCAGGCAGTCTGTCCATTCTTAGATCTCAACCTCCATGTTGGGAGATCCACTGCTCTCTTCAAAGCTGTCAGACAGAGTTGTTCACATCTGCACAGTCCTCTGTTGCTTCCCCTGTTGTGCCCTGTCGCCAGAGGTTTAGTGTACAGAGACAGGCAGGTTTCCTTGAGCTGCTGTGAGCTCCACCCAGTTCGAGCTTCCCAGCAGCTTTGTTTACCTACTTAAGCCTTAGCAATGGCGGGCGCCCCTCCCGCAGCCTCCTTGCTGCCTTGCGGATAGATCACCGCAGACTGCTGTGTTAGCAATGAGGGAGGCTCCGTGGGCGTGGGACCCTCCTGGCCACGTGTGGGATATATTCTCCTGGTGTGCCAATTGGCTTAAAGCGCAGTATTGGGGTGAGAGTTACCCGATTTTCCAGGTGTTGTGTGTCTCAGTTCCTCTGGCTAGGAAAAGGGATTCCCTTCCCCCTTGCGCTTCTCAGGTGAGGCGATGCCTCGCCCTGCTTCAGCTCTCGCTGGTCAGGCTGCAGCAGCTGACCAGCACTGATTGTCCGGCACTCCCTAGTGAGATGACCCCAGTACCTCAGTTGAAAATGCAGAAATCACCGGTGTTCTGTGTCACTCCCGCTGTGAGTTGGAGACTGGAGCTGTTCCTACTCGGCCATCTTGCTCCGCCCCCAATCCAGAGAATTTCTTTCTAGTTTTTATCTGAGAATATTTCCTGTGTCACCGTAGGCTTCAATGCTATCCAAAATATCCCTTCTCAGATCACCCGAAAGCATTGCTAACAAACTGATCCATAAAAAGAATCATATAACTCTGTGAGATGAATTAACACATCACAAAGTCGTTTCTCAGAAAGCATCTTTCTACTTTTTCTATGAGGATATTTAATATGTCACCATTAGCTTCTGTGCTCCAAAAGATCCCACTGCAGATTGCCAGAAGACAGTGTTAGCAAACGGCTCAATGAAAAGGATAGTGTAACGCTGAGACATGAATTCACACATCCAAAAACAGTGTCACAGAAAGCTTCTTTCTGGTTTTTATCTGAGGATATTACCTTTTTCACCACAGGCTTCAATGTTGTCCCAAATATCCCTTGCAGATTCCAAGAAAACAGTGTAAGCAAACTGCTCCATGAAAAGAAAGGTGTAAATCTGTGAGATGAAATCACATTTCACAAAGAACTTTCTCAGAAAGCTTCTTTCTAGTTTTTATCTGAGTATATTTCCTTTGTCAACATAGGATTCAATATCATCCAAAATATCCCTTCTCAGATTCCCCAAAAACAGTGCAAACAAACTGCTCCTTGGAATGAATCATGTAACTCTGTGAGATGAATTAACACATCACAAACGGTTTTTCAGAAGGATTATTTCTAGTTTTTATATGAGGATATTTCCTTTTCCAACATAGGCTTCAATGGTCTCCTAAATATCCCTTCTCAGACACCACCAAAATTGTGATGCCAAAGTGCTCCCTCAACAGAAACATTTACTTCTATGAGAAGAATGCACACATCATGAAGGAGTTTCTCAAAAATTTCTCTCCAGTTTTTACCTGAAAATATTTCCTTTTTTGCCATTGGACTCTATGTGCTCCTGAATATCCCTTTGCAGATTCCACAAATTCAGTGTTATCAAATTGCTCAATGAAAACAAAATTGAAACTCTGTGAGATGAATTCACCCATCACAAAAGAGTTCCTCAGAAAGCTTACTTCTAGTGCAAATCTGAGTATATTTCCTTATATAGCCATAGGCTCCAATGTGCTCCCAAATATTTCCTCTCAGATACCACAAAACCAGTGATGCTGAAGTGTTCAATCAAAGAAAAAGTTAAACTCTTTCAGATGAATACACACATCACAAAACCGTTTCTGGAAATGTTTCTCTCCAGTTTTTATCTGAAGTTATTTCCTCTTTCACCATTGGCCACTAGGAGCTCCAAAATATCCCATTGAAGATTCCATAAAAACAGTGCTAGCACACTGCTCCATGAAAAGAAACCTCTATCTCTGTGATATGAATTCACAAATCACAAGCCGTTATTGCAGAAAGTTTCTTTCTAGTTTTTATCTGAGGATATTTCCTTTGACACAATAGGCTTCAATGCACTCCAAAATATGCTATTGCAAATTACATGAAAACATTGTTAAAAAACTGCTCAATGAAAAGGACGATGTAAATCTCTGAGATGAATTCACACATCACAAAGAACTTTCTCAGAAAGCTTCTGTCTGGTTTTTATCTGAGGATATTTCCTTTTTCACCACAGGCTTCAATGTTGTCCCAAATATCCCTTTGCAGATCCCACGAAAACAGTGTTAGAAAACTGCTCCATGAAAAGAAAGGTGTAACTCTGTGAGATGAATTCACACATCACAAAGAACTTTCTCAGACGGCTTCTTTCTTGTTTTTTTATCTAAGAATATTTCCTTTGTCACTGTAGGTTTTAATGAGATCCAAAATATCCCTTCTCAGATTCCCCAAAAACAGAGCTACCAAACTTTTCCATGGAAAGAATCAGGTGACACTGAGATGAATTAACACATAACAAAATGGTTTCTCAGAATACTTCTTTTTACTTGTTACATGAGGATGTTTCCTTTTTCGCCACAGGCTTCAATGTTGTCCCAAATATCCCTTTGCAGATTCCATGGAAACAATGTTAGCAAACTGCTCCATGAAAAGAATTGCATAACTCTGTGAGAAGAATTAATACATGGCAAAGTGGTTTCTCAGAAGGCTTCTTTCTAGTTTTTATATACAGATATTTCCTTTTCCACAGTAGGCTTCAAGGGCTCCCAAATATCCCTTCTCAGGCACCATAAAAATGGTGATACCAAAGTGCTTCCTCAACAGAAAAGTTTAACTCTCTGAGATGAATGCACACTTCACAATGGAGTTTCTCAGACAACTTCTTTCAAGTTTTTACCTGAAGGTATTTTCTCTTTCGCCATTGGACTCTATGCGATACCGAATATCCCTTTGCACATTTCATAAAAACAGTGTTGCCAAACTGCTCAAAGAAAAGAAAGGTATAACTCTGTGAGGTGAATTTGCCCACCACAAAGCAGTTTCTCAGGAAACACCTTTCTAGCATTTTTCTGAGGATATTTCCTTTGTCACCATAAGTTTCAATACGCTCCAAATTATCCCATTGCAGATTCCAAGAAAACAGTGATAGCAAACAGAACAATGAAAAGGCCAGGCCAGTGTAACACTGTGAGATGAATTCACAGATCACAAACCAGTTTCTCAGAAAGCTTTTTTCTAGAGTTTATCTGAGGATATTGCCTTTTTCACCATAGGCCTCAATGTGCTACCATATATCCCTCTGCCGATTCCACAAAAATACTGTTAACCAACTGCTACATGAAAAGAAATGTGTAAGTCTATGAAATGAATCGACACACCACAAATAATTTTCTCAGAAAATTTATTTCTATTTCTTATCTTAGGGTAATTCCTTTGTCACCATAGGCTTCAATGCTATAAAAAATACCCCTTCTCAGATTAACCAAAAACAGTGCTACCAAACTGCTATCTGAATAGAAAGCTATAACTCTGTGAGATTAACTCACAAATCACAAAGCAATTTTACAGGAAGCTTCTTTCTAGTTTTTATCTGAGGATATTAACTTTTTCACCATAGGCCTCAATGCACTCCCAAATATCCCATTGCAGATTTCATGAAAACAGTGTTAGCAAACTGCCCCATGGAAAGAAAGGTGTAACTTGGTGAGATGAAATCACACATCACAGAGAACTTTTTCAGAAAGATTACTACTCGCTTTATCTGAGGATATTTCCTTAGTAACCATGGACTTCAATGTGGTCCAAAATATCCCTTGTCTGTTTCCCCAAAAACAGTACAACCAAAACAGCCTCATGAAAAGAACCATGTAACCCTGTGAGATGAATTAACGCATCACAAAGCCGTTTCTCAGAATGCTTCTTTCTAGTTTTTACATGAAGATATTTCCTTTGTCATCATAAGCTTCTAGGTGCTCCATAATATTTCTTCATAGATTCCAAGAAAACAGTGTTATCAAACTTCTCAATGAAAAGAACAGTGTAACTTTGTGACATATATTTACACATCACAAAGCAGTATCTCAGAAAGCATCTTTCTATTTTTCATTTCAGGATATTTAACTTTTCAGTATATGCCTCAATGTGCTCCCAAATATCCCCTCACAGATTCCATGAAAATAGTATTAGCAAGCTGTTTCATAAAAATAAACGTGTAACTCTGTGAGATGAATTCACACATCACAAAGAACTTTCTCACAAAACTTCTTTCTAGTTTTTATCTCAGGATATTTCTTTGTCACCATAGACTTCAATGCTATCCAAAATATCCCTTCTCAGACTCTGCAAAAACAGTGCTACCAAACTACTCCTTGAAAAGAATCATGTAACTCTGTGAGATGAATTCACAAGTCACAAAGAAGTTTCTCAGAAAGCTTCTTTCTAGTTTCTGTCTGAGGATATTTCCATTTTCACTATAAGCTTGAATGAGCTCCTAAATATCCCATTGCAAATTCCACAAAAACAGTGTTAGCCAACTGCTCAATGAAAAGGGAAGTGTACCTCTGTGAGGTGAATTGACACATCACAAAGCAGTGTCTCAAAACGCTTCTTTATGTTTTTTATGTGTGGAAATTTCCTTTGTCACCATAGGCTTCAAAACACTCACAAATATCCTATTGCAGCTTCCACGAAAACAGTTTTTTTGAACTGCTCAATATAAAGAATGGTGTAACCCCGTGAGGTGAATTCACACATCACAAAGCAGTTTCTCAAAATCTTCTTTCTAATATTTATCTGAGGATATTTCCATTGTCACCATAGTATTCAATGTAATTCAAAGTATCCCTTCAGATTCCCCAAAAACAGTGCTACAACACTACTACAAGAAAACAAAGGTTTACCTCTGTGAGGTAAATTCACACATCACAAAGAAGTTTCTCAGAAAGCTTCTTTCCAGTTTTTATCCAAGAATGTTTCCTTAGTCACATAGGCTTCAATGTGATCCAAAATATCCCTTCTCAGATTCCCCAAAAACAGTGCTACCAAACTGCTACATGAAGAGAGTCATGTACCTCTGAGTGTTGAATTAATATATTCCAAAGTGGTTTCTCAGAATGCTTCTTTCTAGTTTTTTTTTGAGGATATGTCCCTTGTCACCATAAGCTTCAAGGCGCTCCAAAATATCCCATTGCAGATTTCAAGAAAACAGTGTTAGCTAATAGGTCAATGAAAAGAAACGTGTAATCCTGTGAGATAAATTTGAACATCATGAAGCAGTTTCTCAGAAAGATTCTTTCTAGTGTTTATCTGACGATATTTCCATTTTAAATGTACACCTCAATGGGTTCCCAAATATCACTTCCCAGATTCCAAGAAAACAGTGTTAGCAAACTACTCCATGAAAAGAAAGGTTTAACCTTGTGAGGTGAATTCACGCATCATAAAGAAGTTTCTCAGAAGGCTCCTTTCTAGTTTGTATCTGAGGATAATTCATTTGTCAATAAGGGCTTCAATTCAATCCAAAATATCCCTTCTCGGATTCCCCAGAAACAGTGCTACCAAACTGCTCCATGAAAAGAAAAGTGTAACTCTGTGAGATGAACTCACACATCACAAAGCAGTTTCTCAGAAACCTTTTTTCTAGTTTTTATCTGAGGATATTTCCTTTGTCAAAATAAGCTTCAATGAACTCTGAAATATTCCATTGCAGATTCCAAGAAAGCAGTGGTTGTAAACTGCTCAATCAAAACAACAGTGTAACTCTGAGATGAATTCAAACATCACTGAACAGTTTCTCAGAAAACTATTTTCCAGTTATTATTTGAAGATATTTCATTATTCACCATAGGCTTCAATGCGCTACAAAATACCTTATTGCAGATTCCATGAAAAGAGTGTGAGCATACTACTCAATGAAAATAATGGTGTAACTCTGTGAGATGAATTTACACAACACAAAGGAGATTCTCAGATAGCTTCTTTTCTGTTTTTATCTGAGGATATTTCTTTGTCATCATAGGCTTCAATGCACTCCCAAGTATCTTATTACAGATTCCATGAAACCAGTGTTATCAGACTGGCTGATGAAAAATATGGTGTATCTCTGTAAGATGAATTCACACATCACAAAGCAGTTTCTCAGACAATTGCTTTCTAGTTTTTATGAGATGATATTTCCTTTTTCCCTATAGTCCTCAATGTGCTCCCAGATATCCCTTTGCAGATTCCATGAAAACAGTGTTAGCAAACTGCTACATTGAAAGAATGGTGTATCTCGATGAAATGAATTAACACATCACAAACAACTTTCTTAGAAAGCTTCTTTCTAGCTTTTTTCTGAAGATATTTCCTTTGTCACCATAGGCTTCAAGGTGATTCAAGATATCCCTGCTCAGATTTCCCCAAAACAGTAGTACCAAACTTCTTCATGAAAACAGTGGTGTAACTCTGTGAGGTGAACTCACACGTCACAAAGATGTTTCTTAGAAACTTTTTTTCTAGTTTTTGTCTAAAGATATTCCATTTGTCAAAATAAGCTTCAATGCAATCCAAAATATCCCATTGCAGATTCCAAGAAAACAGTGGTAGAAAACTGCTCAATGAAAAGAACAGTGTAATTTTGAAAGATAAATTCACCACATCACAAATGAGTTTCCAGAAAGCATACTTTTGGTTTTATAAGAGAATATTTCCTTTGTCATCTAAATTTTCAATGCTTTCCAAAATATCCCTTTGCAGATTCCAGGAAAACAGTGTTAGCAAACTGCTCAATGGAAAGAACAGTGTAACTCTGAGAGATGAATTCACACATCACAAAGCAGTTGCTCAGAAAGATTCTTTCTAGTATTAATCTGAGGATAGTTCATTTACACCATATGCCTCAATGTGTTCCCAATTATCCCTTTGCAGGTTTCAAGAAAATAGTGTTAGCAAAGTGTTCCATGGAAAGAAACTTGTAACTCTGTGAGATGAATTCACTCATCAGAAAGCAGTTTCTCAGAAACCTTCTTTCTAGTTTTTATCTGAGGATATTTTCTTTGTCACCATCGGCTTCAATGTGTTCCAAAATATCCCTTCTAAGATTTCCCAAAAACAGGGCTACAAAACTGATCCATGAAAATAATCATGTAAATCACCATAAGCTTCAATGCACTGTGAAATATCCCTTTATGTTTTCCAAGAAAACAGTGTTAGAGAATGCTCAATGAAAATAACACTGTATATCTGTGAGATGTATTCACACATCACAAAGAAGTTTCTCAGAAAGCGCCTTCTTGCTTTTTATCTGAGGATATTTCCTCTGTCACCGTAGACTTCAATGCACTCCCAAACATCCTGTTGCATTTTCCACGAAAACAGTGTTAACAAACTGCTTTATGAAAAGAACAGTGTAACTCTGTTAGATGTATTCACACATCACAAAGTAGTTTCGCAGAGTTTCTTTCTATTTTATATATGTGGATATTTCCTTTATCACCATAAGCTTCAATGTGCTCCTAAATATCCCATTGCAAACTCCAAGAAAACAGTGTTGGCAAACTGCTCAATGAAATGAACAGTGTAGCTCTGTGAGATGAATTTACACATCAGAAAGCAGTTTCTGGGAAAGCTTCTTTCTAGTTTTTATGTGAGAATGTTTCCTTTTTCACCATAGATCTCAAAGCTCTCACAGATTTTCCTTTGCTGATTCCAAAAACAACAGTGTTAGGAAACTGCTACATGAAAAGAAAGGTGCAACTCTGTGAAGTGAATTCACACATCACAAAGAACTTTCTCAGAAAACTTCTTTCTCGTTTTTATTTGAGGATATTTCCTTTTTCACCATTTGCCTCAATGTGCTCGCGAATATCTCTTTGGAGGATTCCAGGAAAATAGTGTTGGCACATTGCTCCATAAAAAGAAAAGTGTCAATCTATGAGTTGAATTCACACTTCGCAAAGTGGTTTCTCAGAAAGCTTCTTTTTGGTTTTTCTATGAGGGTGTTTACTTTGTCATCATATTCTTCATTGCACTGACAAATATCCTATTGCAGACTCCAGAAAAACAGTGTTATCAAAAGGCTTAAGAAAAGCATGGCTTAGTTCTGTGAGATGAATTCACTAATCACAAAGCAGTTTCTCAGAGAGCTTCTTTCTAGTTTTTATAGGAGGATATTTCATTTGTCACCATAGGCTTCAATGCGATCCAAAACATCCCTTGTCAGATTCTGCATGAACAGTGCTATCAAACTGCTCCATGAAAAGAATCATGTAACACTGTGGGTTGAATTCATAAACCACAACGCAGTTTCTCAGAAATCTTTCTAGTTTTTATCTGAGTATATTTCCTTTTTAACTATAGACCTCAATGCACTCCCAAATATCCCTTGGCAGACTCCACGAAAACAGAGTTAGCAAACTGTTGCATGAAAAGAAAGGTGTAACTCTGCGAGATGAATTCACACATCACAAAAAACTTTATCAGAAAGTTTCTTTCTAGTTTTTATCTGAGGATATTTTCTTTGCCACCATATGCTTTAATGTGATCCAAAATATCCCTTCCAAGATTCCCCAATAACAGTGCTACAAAACTGATCCATGAAAATAATCATGTATTTCTGGGAGATGAATTAAAACATCACAAAACAGTTTCTCAGAAAGTTTCTCTCTAGTTTTTATATGATGATATGTTGTTTGTCACCCTAAACTTCAATGCACTCCTAAATATCCCATTGCAGATTCCAAGGAAACAATGTAATTAAACTGCTCACTAAAAAGAACAGTGTAACCCTGTGAGATGAATTCACACATCACAAGGCAGTTTCTCACAAAGTTTCTTTCTAGTTTTTAGCTGAGGATAATTCCTTTTTCACCATAAGACTCAATGCACTCGTAAATATCCCTTTGTAGATTCCACAAGAACAGTGTTAGCAAACTGCTCCTAGAAAAGAAAGGTGTAACTCTGTTTGGTGAATTCAGACATCACCAAGAAGATTTTCAGAAAGCTTCTTTTTGGTTTTCAACTGAGGATATTTCCTTTGTCACCATAGACTTTAAAGCAATCCAAATTATCCCTTCTCAGATTCCCCCAAAACAGTGTGACCAAACTGTGGCATGAAAAGTATTGTGTAACTCCGTGAGATGGATTCACATATCGCAATGCAGTTTCTCAAAAAGCTTCTTTCTACCTTCTTTCTGAGGATATTTCCTTTGTCACCATAAGCTTCAATGTGCTCTGAAATATCCCATTGCAGATTCAAAGAAAACAGCGTTAGTGTTATCAAACTGCTCAATGAAAAGAACAGTGTAGCTCTGTGAGATGAATTCACACATCACAAAGATGTTTCTCAGAAAGCTTCTTTCTAGTTTTTATATGAGAGTATTACCTGTGTCACCATAGGCTTCAATGCGCTCCCAAATATCTTGTTGCTGATTCCACAGAAACAGTGTTATCAAACTGCTCCATGAAAAGAATGATGTAACTCTTTGAAATGAATTCATGCATCACAAAGAAGTTTCTCAGAAAGCTTCTTTCCAGTTTTTAATCTGAGAATACTTCCTTTTGTACTATAGACTGCAATGCATTCCCAAAAATCTCTTTGCAGATTCCACAAAAACCGTATTAGCAGACTACTCAATGAAGAGAAATCTGTGAGGCTATGAGGTGAATTCACAAATCACAAAGAAGTGTGTCAGAAAGCTTCTTTCTAGTTATTTTCTGTGGATATTTCCTTTATCACCATAAGCTTCAATGAGCTCTGAAATATCATATTGCAGATTCCACAAAAACAGTGTTAACAAACTGCTCAATGAAGAGAAGAGTGTAACTCTGTGAGATAAATTCACAAATCACAAAGCAGTTTCTCAGAAGGCTTCTTTCTAATTTATATATAAGCATATTTTCTTAGTCACCAGAAGCTTCAATGTGCTCTGAAATATACCATTGCAGATTCCAAGAAAACATTGTTAAAAAACTGCTCAATGAAAAGAACAGAGCAGATCTGAGAGATGAATTCACACATTACAAAGCGGTTTCTCAGAAAGCTTCTTTCCAATTTTATCTGAGGATATTTCCTTTTTCACCATAGGGCTCAATGTGCTCCAAAATATCCCTTTGCAGATACCACAAAAAAAGATTTCACAAGCTGCTCAATGAAAAGAACGGTGTAACTCTGTGAGATGAGTTCACACATCACAAAGAACTTTCTCAGAAAGACTCTATCTAGTTTTTATCTGAGGATATTTTCTTTTTCACTGTAGGCTTCTATGCAGTCCAAAATATCCCTTCTCAGATTCTCCAAAAACAGTGCTACCAAAGTGATCCATGAAAAGAATTGTGTATAACTGTGAGATGAATTCAAACATCACAAAGGAGTTTCTCAGAAAGCTTATTTCTAGTTTTTATCTGAGGATATTTCTTTATGCAGTATAGGCCTCAATGTCCTCCCAAATATCCCTTTGCAGATTCCACGAAAACAGTGTTAGTAAACGACTCCATGGAAATATAGGTGTAACTCTCTGAGATGAATTCACACATCACAAAGCAGTTTCTCCGAAAGCTTCTGTCTGGTTTTTATCTGAGGTGTTTCCTTTGTCACCATAAGATTCAGTGCCATCCCAAATATCCCTTCTCAGGTTCCCCAAAATGAGTACTAAAAATCTGCTCGATGAAAAGAAAGGTGTAACTCTGTGAGATGAATTCACACATCACAGAGAAGTTTCTCAGAAACCTTCTTTCTAGTTTTTATCAGAGGATATTTTCTTCGTCAACATAAGCTTCAATGCGATCCAAAATATCCCTTCTCAGATTCCCCAAAAACTGTGCTACCAAACTGATCCATGAAAAGAATCATGTAACTCTGTGAGATGAATTAGCACATCACAAAGTGATTTCTCAGAAAGCTTCTTTCTACTTTTTCTGTGACCATATTTCCTATGACACCATGAGCTTCAATGTGCTATGAGAAATCCCATTGCAGATTCATAGAAAATAATATTACAAACTGCACAATAAAAAGAACAGTGAAACACTCTGAGATGAATCCACTCATCACAAAACAGTTTCTCAGAACGATTCTTTGTAGTATTTATCTGTGGATATTTCCTTTGTCACCATAGGCTTCAATGCACTCCCAAATATCCTGTTGGATATTCCATGAAAACAGTGTTAGTAAAGTGCTTCATGAAAATAAAGGTGCAACATTTTGAGATGAATTCACACACCACAAAGCAGATTCTCAGAAACCTTCTCTCTAGTTTTTATCAGAGCCTATATTTTTGTCACAATAGGCTTCAATGCCGTCCAAAATATCCCTTCTCAGATACCCCAAAACAGTGTTACCAATCTGATCAAAAAAAGAATAATGTAATGCTTTTAGATGAATTCACACTTCTCAAAGCAGTTTCTCAGAAAGCTTCTCCAACTTTTTATCTGAACGCATTTCCTTGTCACCATAAGCTTCATTGCGCTCTGAATTATCCCATTGCAGTTTCCAAGAAAACAGTGTTAGCAAACTGTTCAATGAAAAGAACAGTGTAACACTGTGAGATGAACTGACACGTCAAAAAGGAGTTTATCAGAAAGCTTCTTTCTGCTTTTTATCAGAGGATAATTCCATTTTCGTCACAGGCCCCAAGGTGCTTCCCAATACCCTTTGCAGATTCCACAACAACAGTGTTAGCAAACTGCTCAATGTAAAGAAAGGTGTAACTCTCTGAGACGAATTCACAAATCACAAAGAAGTTTCTCAGAAAGCTTTTATCTAGTTTTTATCTGAGGATATTTCCTTTGTCACCATAGGCTTCAATGTGATCCAAAATATCCCTTCTCAGATTCCAAAAGAGTGCTATGAAACTGATCCATGAAAAGAATTGTGTGACTCTGTGAGAAGAATTCAAAATCACAAAGTGGTTTCTCAGAATGCTTCTTTATAATTTTTACCTGAGGATACTTCCTTTGTCACCATAGGCTTCAATTCGCTCTCAATTGTCCTATTGCACATTCCACCAAAACAGTGTTAGCAAACAGCTGTAGGAAAAGAATGGAGTAACTCTGTGAGATGAATTCACCCAACACAAAGCAGTTTCTCAGACAGCTTATTTCGAATTTTTATCTTTGGATATTTCCTTTGTCACCATAAACTCCAATGCAATCCAAAATATTCCTTCTCAGATTCCCCAAAAAGAGTGATACCAAACTTGTCCATGAAAAGAATCGTGTAACTCTGTGTGATGAATTCACGAAGCACAAAGCAGTTTCTCAGAAATTTTCTTTCTAGTTTTTGTCTGAGGATATTTCCTTTTTCACCATAGGCCTCATTTCACACGTGAATATACTTTTGCAGATTCCACAAAAATGGTGTGAGCAAACTGCTCCATGAAAAGAAAGGTGAAAATCTGTGAGACGAATTCACATACCACAAAGCAGTTTCTCAGAGAGCTTCCTTTTGGTTTCTGTCTGAGGATATTTCCTTTGTCACCATAGGCTTCAATTTGCTCGTGAATATACTTTTGTAGCTTCCTTGAAAACGGTGTTAGCAACCTGCTGCAAGAAAAGAATCATGTAAATCTGTGACATGGATTCACACAATCACAAAGCAGTTTCTCAGAAAGCTTCTTCCTAGTTTTTATCTGAGGATATTTCCTTTGTCATCATAGGCCTCAATTTCTCCCAAATATCTCTTTGTGAATTTCACGAAAAGATCAAACAGCTCAATGAAAGGAACAGTGTAACTCTGTGAGATGCATTCACACATCACAAAGCAGTTTCACAGAAATCTTTTTTTTTTGGATTTTATCAGAGGTTGTTTCCTTTATCAGCATAATCCTCCATGTACTCCCAAATATCCCTTTGCAGATTCCACAAAAACAGTGTTAGCAAACTACTCCATGAAAAGAAATGTGCAACACTGTGAGATGAATTCACACATCACAACGAACTTTCTCAGAAAGATCCTCTCTAGTTTTTATCTTAGGATATTTCCATTGTCACCTCAGGCCTCAATGCGATCCCAAATATCCCTTCTCAGATTCGCAAACAAGAGTGCTCCCAAACTGATTCATGAAAAGAATCGTGTAACATTGTGAAATGAATTAACACATGACAAAGTAATTTCTCAGACAGATTCTTTCCAGTTTTTATGTGAGGATATTTCCTTTATCACCAAAAGCTTCAATGCACTCTTAAATATCCTATTGCATAAATTTATCCTATTGATAAATTCACGCATCACAAAGCAGTTTCTCAGAAAGCTTCTGTTAATTTTTATCTGAGGATACTTGCTTTTCCATCAGAGGCATCAAATCGCTTCCAAAAATCCCTTGGCAGATTCCATGAAAACAGTGTTAGCAAACTGCACCAGGAAAATAAAGGTGTAACTCTGTGAGATGAATTGACACAACACAAAGCAGTTTCTTAGAAAGATTCTTTTTGCTTTTTAACTGAGGATATTTCCTTTGTCACCATAGGCTTCAATGCACTCTAAAATATCCTATTGTAGATTCCACAAAAACAATGTTATCAAACTGCTCAATGAAAAGAATGGTGTAACTCTGTAAGATGAATTCGCTCATCACAAAGCAGTTTCTCAGAAATCTTCTTTCTAGTTTTTATCTGAGGATATTTCCTTTTTCACTATAAGCCTCAATCCGTTCCCAAATATCCCTTCGCATATTCAAAGAAAACAGTGTCAGCAAATGGTTTCATGAATAGAAAGGTGTAAATCTGTGACACGAATTCAAACATCACAAAGAACATTCTCAGCAAGATTATTTCTAGTTTTTAACTGTGGATATCTCATTTGTCACCATAGGCTTCAATGAAATCCAAAATATCCCTTCTCAGATTCCCTAAAAACAGTGCTACCAAACTGTTCCATTAAAAGAATTGTGTAACACTGTGAGTTAAATTAACACATCACAAAGCAGTTTCTCAGAATGTTTCTTTCTAGTTTTTATATGAGGATATTTCTTTGGTCACCATAAGCTTCAATGCTTTCCAAATTATCCCATTGTAGACTCCAGGAAAACAGTGTTAGCAAACAGCTCAATGAAGTGAACAGTGTAAATCTGTAAGATGAATTCACGCATCACAAAGCAATTTCTCTGAAATATTTCTTCTACTTTTTCTCTGAGGATATTTCCTTCTTCACCATAGGCCGCTATGTTCTCCCAAACATCCCTTTGCAAGTTCCACAAAAACTGTGTTAGCAATCTGCTCCATGAACAGAAAGGTGATATTCTCTGAGATGAATAAACACATCACAAAGAAGTTTCTGAGAAAGCTTCTTTCTAGTCTTTATCTGAGTACATTTCCTTTGTCACCCTAGGCTTCAAAGTGATCCAAATATCCCTTTTCAGATTCCCCAAAAACAGTGCTGCCAAGCTGCTCCATGAAAAGAATGGTGTAACTGTGTGAGATGAATTCACACATCACAAAGCTGTTTCACAGAAAGCTTCTTTCTAGTATTTATCTGAGGATATTTCCTTTTTCTCCATCTTCCTCAACATGCGCTGGAATATCCCATTGCACAGTCCATGAGAAAAATGTTGGCAAATTTCTTAATGAAGAGAATGGTGTAACTCTGTGAGATGTATAGACACATCAGAAAGCAGTTTCACAGAAATCTTCTTTCTCGTTTTTGTATGAGTATATTTCTTTTTTCAACATATTCTTCAATGTACTCACAAATATCCCTTTTCAGATTTCAGGAAAATAGTATTAGCAAGCTGCTCCATGAAGAAAAAAAGTGTAAATCTGTGAGATGAATTCACACATCACAAAGCATTTTCCCCCGAAAGATTCTTTTTGGTTTTTCTCTGAGGATATTTCCTCAGTCAATGCAGGCTTAAATGTGCTCCCAAATATCCTAGTGCAGATTCCACAAAAACAGTGTTAGCAAACTTCTCCATGAAAAGAAAGTTGTAACTCTGTGAGATAAATTCACACATCACAAAGAACTTTCTCAGAAAGCTTCTTTCAATTTTTTATCTTAGGATATTTCCTTTGACACCATAGACTTAAATGCTATTTAAAATATCCCTTCTCAGATTCCCCAAAAACAGTGCTACCAAACTGCTCCATGAAAACAGTGGTGTGACTCTGTTCGGTGAATTCACACATCACAACCCTGTTTCTCAGAAAGCGTTTTTCCAGTCTTTATCTGAGGATATTTCCTTAGTCACCATAGACTTCAATGATATCCAAAATATCCCTTCTCAGATTCCCCAAAAACAGTGTTATAAAACTAATCCATGAAAAGAATCGTGTAACTCACTGAGATGAATTCACAAATCACAAAGCAGTTTTTCAGAAAATATCTTTCTAGTTTTTGTCTGATTATATTTTCTTTTTTCACAACAAGTTTCAATGCGCTCCAGAATATCTCATTGCATATTCCAAGAAAACAGTTTTAACAAACCCCTCATTGAAAGGAAGAGTGTAATTCTGTGAATTGTATTCTCACATCACAAAGCAGCTTCTCGGAAAGCTTCTTTATGGATTTTACTATGAGGATATTTCTTTTGTCACGTTAGGCTTCAATGCGCTCCCAAATATCCCAATGCAGACATCAAGGAAACAATGTTAGTAATCTGCTCAATGAAAAGAACAGTGTAACCCTGTGAGATGAACTCATGCATCAAAAAGTGGTTTCTCATAAAGCTTCTTTATAGGTTTTCTAAATATCCCTTTGCAGATTCCACAATAATTGTGTTAACAAAGTGTTCCATGAAAAGAAACTTGTAACTCTTTGCAATGAATTCACACAACACAAATAACTTTCTCAGACAGCTTCTTTCTAGTATTTATCTGAGGATATTTTCTTATACACCATAGGCTTCAATGCGACCCAAAATATCCCCTTTCAGATTCCCCAAAAACAGTGCTAAAAACTCATCCATGAAAGAATCATGTAACTCTGTGTGATGAATTCCGACATCACAAAGCAGTTTCTCAGAAAGTTTCTTTCTAATTTATGTCTGAGGATATTTCCTTTGTCACCATAAGCTTCAATGTGCTCTGAAATATCCCATTGCAGATTCCAAGAAAACAGTGTAAGCAAACTGCTCATTGAAACAAGCAGTGTAATTCTGGGTGTTGACTTCAAATATCAGAAAGCAGTTTCTCAGAAATCTTATTTTTGTTTTTTCTATGAGGATATTTCCATTGTCACCCTAGGCATCAATGCACTCCAAAATAGCCCTTTGACGATTCCACAAAAACAGTGTTACCAACCTGCCTCATTAAAAGAAAGGTGTAACTCTGTGACATAAATACACACATCACAGTGAGCTTTCTCAGAAAGCCTCTTTCTAGTTTTTATATGAGGTTATTTCCTTAGTCACCATAGACATCAATGTGATCCAAAATATCCCTTTTCAGATTCCCAAAAAGCAGTGCTATCAAACTGATCCACGTAAATAATTGTGTAACACTGTGAGATGAATTAACACATCACAAAGCAGTTTCTCAGAAAACATCTTTCCAGTTTTTATACGAATATATTTCCTTTGTCACCATCGGCTTCAATCTGATACAAAATATCCCTTCACAGATTTCCCTAAAACTGCTACCAAACTGCTCCATGAAAAGAACCATGTAACTCTGTGAGAAGAATTCACAAATTGCAAAGCAGTTTCTCAGAACGCATTTAGTTTTTGTCTGAGGATATCTCCTTTGTCACCGTAAACTTCAATGTGCTCTGAAATATCCCACTGCAGATTACAAGAAAGCTGTGTTAGCAAGCTTCTCAATGAAAAGTACAGTGTAACACTGTGAGATGAATTCACCCATCACAAAGTAGTTTCTCAGAAAGTTTTTTTCTAGTTTTTATCTGAGGATATTTCCTTTTTCACGATAGGTCTAAATGCCCTCCCAAATATCCCTTTGGATATTCCACGATACAGTGATACCAAACTGCTCCATTAAAAGAATGGTGTAAGTCTGTTAGGTGAATTCACACATCACAAGGAATTTTCTCAGAAAACTTCTTTCCAGTTTTTATCTGAGGGTAATTTCCTTGTCACCATAGCCTTCAATGCAATGCAAAATATCCCTCCTCAGATTCCCCAAAAACAGTGCTACCAAACAGGTATATGAAAAAATCGTGTAACACTGAGATGAATTCACACACCACAAGGCAGTTTATCAGAAAGATTCTTTCTTTTTTTGCATGAGGATATTTCCTTTGTCACCATAAGCTTCAATGCACTCCAAAATATACCATTGCAGATTCCAAGAAAACAGTGCTTGCAAACTGCTTAATGAAATGAGCAGTGTAACTCTGTGACATGAATTGACACAACACAAACCAGTTTCTCAATAGACTTCTTTTTTGTTTTCATCTGATTATATTTCCTTTGTCACCGTAGTCTTCAAAATGCTCCAAAATATCCCATTGCATATTCCAAGAAAACAGTCTGAACAAACTGCTCAATGAAAACAACTGTGTAACACTAAGAGATGAATTCACACATCACAATGCAGTTTCTCAGAAAGCTTCTTTCTATTTTTAACTGAGACTATGCCCTTTTTCAACATAAGCCTCAATGCACTCCCAAATATCCCTTTGCGGATTCCACAAAAACAGTGTTAGCCAAGTGCTCCATGAAAAGAAAGTTGTAACCCTGTGATATGATTTCTCACATCAGGAAGAACTTCCTCAGAAAGCTTCTTTCTAGTTTTAATCTGAGGATATTTCCTTGGTCACCATATTTTTCAATGGAATCCAAAATATCCCTTTTCAGTTTACTCAAAAACAGTGCTACAAAACTTTTCCACAAAAACAGTCATGTAATACCGTGACATGAATTAATGCATCACAAAGTGGTTTCTCAAAAGTTTCTTTCTAGTTTTTATATGAGAATATTTCCTTTGTCACCCTAAGGTTCAATGCACTATGAAATATCCCATTGCAGATTCCAAGAAAGCAGTCTTAGCAAACTGTTCAATGAAAAAAACAGTGTAACTCTCTGACATGATGTTACACATCACAAAGAAGACTCAGAAAGCTTCTTTCTATGTTTGTCTGAGGCTATTTCCTTTATTACAATAAGCGTCAGTGTTCTCTGAAATATGCCAGTTCAGATTCCAAGAAATCAGTGTTAGCAAACTGCTCAATGAAAAGAACAGTGTAACTCTATGACTTGAATTCACACAACACAAAGCCACTTCTCAGAAAGCTTCTTTTTGGTTTTACTATGAGGATATTTACTTTGTCAGCATAGGCTACAATGCAATCCCAAATATCCTGTTGCAGATTCCACATAAACAGTGTTATCAACCTGCACAATGAAAAGAACGGTGCAACTCTGTGAGATGAATTCACACATCACAAAGTAGTTTCTCAGAAAGTGTCTTTGTAGTTTTTATCTGATAATATTTCCTTTTTCACTATAGGCCTCAAAGTGTTCCCAAATATCCCTTTGCAGATTCCACGAAAACTCTGTTAGCAAACTGCCCCATGAAAAGAAAGTTTTAACTCTGTGAGATGATTTCACACATCATAAATAACTGTCTCAGAAAGATTCTTTCTTGTTTTTATCTGAGGATATTTCCTTAGTCACCATAGGCTTCAATGCGATCAAAAGTATCCCGTCTCAGATTGCCCAAAAACAGTGCATCCAAGCTGATCCATGAAAAGAATCGTGTAACTCTGTTAGAAGAATTAACACATCACAAAGCATTTTCTCAAAAGCTTCTTTCTAGTTTTTATATGAGGATATTTCCTTTGTCACCATAAACTTCAATATGCTCTGAATTATCCCATTGAAGATTGCAAGAAAACGGTGTTAGCAAACTGCTCAATGAAAAGAACAGTGTAATGCTCTGATATGAATTCACACATCACAAGATAGTTTCTCAGAAATGTTTGTTCTAGTTTTTGTCTGAGGATATATCCTTTTTCACCATAGGCCTCAATGCACTCCCAAATATGCCATTGTAGATTCCAAGAAAACAGTGCTAGCAAACTGCTCAATAAAAAGGACAGTGTAACTCAGTGAGATTAATTCACACATCTCAAAGCAGTTTCTCAAAAAGCTTCTTTTTTCTTTTATCTGAGGATATTTCCTTTGTCACCATAGGCTTCAATGTACTCCCAAATATCCTTTTGCTTATTCTACGATAACAGTGTTATCAAACTGCTCAATGAAAAGAACGATGTAATTCTGTTAGATGAATTCACAAATCACAAAGCAGTTTCTCAGAAAGCTTTTCTCTTGTTTTTATCTGAGGATATTTCTTTTTTCACTGTAGGCCTCAATGTGCTCCCAAATAGCCCTTTGCAGATTCCACGAAAATTCTGTTAGCAAACTGCCCCATGAAAAGAAAGGTGTAACTCTGTGACATGAATTCAAACAGCACACAGAACTTTCTCGGAAAGCTTCCTTCTAGTTTTTATCTGAGGATATTTTCCTTTTCACCAAGGACTTCTATGTGATTCAAAATATCCTTTCTCAAATTCCACGAAAACAGCGCTTACACATTTATCCATGAAAAGTCTCGTGTAATGCTGTGAGGTGAATTAACACATCTCAAAGCAGTTTCTCAGAAAGCTTCTTTCTCATTTTTATTTGAGGATAATTCATTTGTCATCATAGGCTTCAATGTGATCCAAAATATCCCTTCTCATATTCCCTCAAAGCAGTGCTATCAAATGGCTCCATGAAAAGAATCATGTAACTCTGAGATGAATTCACAAATCACAAAGCAGTTTCTCAGAAACCTTTCTAGTTTTTGTCTGAGGATATTTCCTTTGGCACCATGAGCTTCAATGTGCCCCAAAATAGCCCACTGCAGATTCCAAGAAAACAGGGTTAGCAAACTGCTCAGTGAAAAGAACAGTGTAACTCTGTGAGATAGATTGACACAACACAAAGCAGTTTCTCAGAAAGTTTCTTTTTGGTTTTCATCTGAAGATGTTTCCTTTCTCACCATAGGCTTCTATGCACTCCCAAATATGCTATTGCAGATTCCACGAAAAAAGTGTTATTATACGGCTCAATGAAAAGAATGACATAGCTCTGTGAGATGAATTCACACATCATAAAGCAGTTTCTCAGAAAGCTTCTTTCTAATCTTTATGTGAGGATATTGCCTTTTCCACCATAGTCCATTATGCTCTCCCAAATATCCCTTTGCAGATTCCATGAAAAGAGTGTTAGCAAACAGATCCCTGAAAACAAAGGCAGAATACTGTGAGATGAACTCCCACATCACAAGGAAGTCTCTCAGATAGCTTCTTTATAGTTATTAGTTCAGCATACACCCTTTGCCACCCTAGGCTTCAATGCGATTCAAAATACCCCTTCCCAGATTCCCCAATAACAGTGCTGCCAAACTGATCCATGAAAATAATCATGTAACGCTGTGAGCTGAATTAACACATCACAAAGCGGTTTCTCAGAAAGCTTCCTGCTAGTTTTTATATGAGGATATTTCCTTTATCACCATAAGCTTCAATGCACTCTGAAATATCCTATTGCAGATTCCATGAAAACAGTGTTAGCAATCTGCTACATTAAAACAAAGGTGTAACTCAGTGAGAT
Organism: Pygathrix nemaeus; assembly: GCA_004024825.1. Lineage (NCBI taxonomy): Eukaryota > Metazoa > Chordata > Mammalia > Primates > Cercopithecidae > Pygathrix > Pygathrix nemaeus. The sequence continues at coordinate 22,396 of PVHW010002895.1, forward strand.
GAATAAATACATTACAAATAAGTTTCTCAGAAACCTTTTTTCCAGTTTTTATATGTGGATACTTCCTTTGTCACCATAGACTTCAATGCAATCCAAAATATCCCTTCTCAAATTTTCCCAAAACAGTGGTACCAAACTGCTCCATGAAAAGAATCATGTAACTCTGTGAGATGAATTCAGAAACCACAAAGCAGTTTCTCCAAAAGCTTCTTTCTAGTTTTTGTCTGAGGATATTTCCTTTGTCACTATAGGCTCCATTGTGATTCAAAATACCACTTCTCAGAGTCCCCAAAAACAGTGCTACTAAAATATTCCACAAAAAATATCATGTAACTCTGAGATGAATTCACAAATCACAAAGCAGTTTTTCAGAAAACTTCTTTCTAGTTTTTGTCAGAGGTTATTTCCTTTTTCATGATAAGCTTCAATGCCCTCTAAAATGTCCCATTGCAAATACCAAGAAAGCAGTGTTAACAAACTGCTCAATAAAAAGAACAGTGTAACTCTGTGAGTTAAATTCACAGATCACAAAGCAGTTTCTCTGAAAGTTTCTTTTTGGTTTTTCTCTGACGATATTTTCTTTGTCACCTAGGCTTCAAGGAGCTCCCAAATATCATATTGCAGATTCTGTGAAAACAGTGTTATCAAACTGTACAATAATAAGAATGGTGTAACTCTGTGAGATTAATTCACACATCACTAAGCAATTTCTCAGAAAGATTCTTTCTAGTTTTTGTCTGAGGATATTTTCTTTTTCACTATAGGCCTCAATGGACTCCCAAATATCCCTTTCCCGATTAAACGAAAACTGCATTAGCAATCTGCAATAGGATAATTGGGTGTAGCTCTGTGAGATGAATTCACACATCACAAAGAACTTTCTCAGATAGCTTCTTTCTAGATTTTATCTGAGGATATTTCTTTAGTCACAATAGGCTTCAATGCAATACAAAATATCCCTTCTCAGTTTCCCCAAAAACAGTGCTACCAAACTGATCCATGAAAAGAATCATGTAACGCTGTGAGATGAAATAACATCACACAAAGTGATTTCTCAGAAAGCTTCTCTCTATTTTTTGTGTGAGGATATTTAACTTTTCACAACAAGCTCAATAAACTGTGAAATATGCCATTGTAGATTCCAAGTAAACAGTGTTAGCAAACTGCTGAATGAAAAGAACATTGTAACTCTGTGTGTTGAATTCATGAACCAGTTTCTCAAAAAGCTTCTTTCCAGTTTTTCTATGAGGATATTTCAATTTTCACTACAGGCGTCAATGTGCGCCCAAATATCCCTCTGCTGATTCCACAAAAACTTTGTTAGCAAACTTCTCCACGAAAAGAAAGGTGTACCTCGGTGATATGAACTCCCACATCATGGATAACTTTCTCTGAAAGCTTCTTTCTAGTTTTTATCTGAGGATATTTCCACTGTCAACATAGGCTTCAATATGACCCATGAAAAGATACGTGTAATGCACTGAGATGAATTAACACATCACAAAGCAGGTTCTCAGAAAGCTTCTTTACGGTTTTCATCTGAGGATAATTCCTTTGTCACCGTAGGCTTCAATTCATGCTCAAATATCCTATTGCAGATTCCATGAAAAAGTGTTATCAAACTGCTCAATAAAAGAACGGCGTAGCTCTGTGAGATGAATTCACACATCACAAAGCAGTTTCTCAGAAAGCTTATTTCTAATTTTTCTCTGAGGATATTGTGTTTTTCGCTTTGGGCCACAATGCACTCCCAAATATTCCTTTACTGGTTCCACGAAAGCAGTGTTAGCAAACAGATTCCTGAAAAGAAAGGTGCAGCATGGTGAGATGAATTCACATATCAAAAAGAATTTTTTCAGAAACGTTTGTTCTAGTTTTTACCTGAGTTTTTTTCCTTAGTCATCAAAGGCTTCAATGCAACTGAAAATATTCCTTCTTAGTTTCCTTAAAAACAGTGCTGCCAAAATGACACATGAAAACAATTGTGTGACTCTATGAGATAAATTAACACATTACAAAGTGGTTTCTCAGAAAGCTTCTTTCTAGTTTTTATAGAAAGATATTTTCTTTGTCACCATAAGCTTCAATGCACTCCTGAATATCCAATGGCAGATTCCAAGAAAACAGTGTTAGTAGACTGCTAAATGAAAAGAACAGTGTATCTCTGTGACATAAATTCACATGTCACAAAGCAGTTTCTCATCAAGCTTCTTTCTAGTTTCTATCTGAGCATATTTCCTTTTTCACTATAGGCCTCAATGCACTCCCAAATATGACTTTTGATAAATTCACACATCACAAAGCAGTTTCTAGGAAAACTTCTTTCTAGTTTTTATATGAGACATTTCTTTTTTCACTATATTCCTCAATGTGCTCCCAAATATACCTTTGCAGATTCCATGGAAACAGTGTTAGCAAACTGCTCAATGAAAAGTACTGTGTAAAACTTTGAGATGAATTCACACATCAAAAAGCAGTTTCTCAGAACGCTTCTTTTTGGTTTTTATCTCAGGATATTTAGTTTTTCACCATAGGCCTCAATGTACTCCCAGATATCTCCTTGAAGATTACACGAAAGCAGTTTTAGCCAACTGCTCCATGGAAAGAAAGCTGTAACTGTAAGACAAATTCACACATCACAAAGAACTTTCTCAAAAAGCTTCTTTCTAGATTTATCTGAGGATATATCCTTTTCAATATAGGCTTCAATATGATCCAATTCACTATAGACCTCAAAGCGGTCCCAAATATTTCTTTGCAGATTCCTTGAAAACAATGTTAGGAAAGTGTTTCATGAAAAGAAATGTGTAATGCTGTGAGATGAATTCACACATCACAAAGAACTTTCTCAGAAAGCTTCTTTCTAGTGTTCATCTGAGGATACTTCATTTGCCTCCATAGGCTTCAAAGTGATCCAAAATATCCTTTCTCAGGTTCCCCAGAAACACTACTACGAATCTGATCCATGAGAAGAATCGTGTAGTTCTGTGAGATTAATTAACACATAACAAAGCAGTTTCTCAGAATGCTTCTTTCTCCTTTTAATCTGAGGATATTTCATTTTTCACTATCGGCCTCAAGGCACTCCCAAATATCTTTTTGCAGATTCCACGAAAACAGTGTTAGCAAAACACGCCATGAAAAGAAAGGTGTAACTCTGAGATGAATTCACACATCACAAGGAAGTTTCTCAGAAAGTTTCTTTCTAGTTTTTATCTGAGAATATTTCCTTTGTCACCTTAAGATTCAATGTAATGCAAAATATCTCCTCAGATTCCCCAAAAGAGTGCTACCAAACTGTTCCATGAAAAGAATCGTGTAGCTCTGTGAGATAAATTCACAAATCACATAGCAGTTTTTCAGAAAGTTCCTTCTAGTTTTTGTCTTAGGATATTTATTAGTCATCATAAGCTTCAATGTACTCTGAAATATCCTCTTGCAGATTGCAAGAAAACAGGGTTAGCAAACTGCTCAATGAAAAGTACAGTGCAACTCTGTGAGGTGAATTCACACATCACAAAGCAGTTTCTCAGAAAGCTTCTTTTAGGTTTTTATCTGAGGATATTTCCTATGTTACCATAGGATTTAATGCACTCCCAAATATCCTATTGCAGATTCCACAAAAACAGTGTTATCAAGCTGATCAATGAAAAGAACCATGTAACTCTGTGAGATTAATTCACACATCACAAAGTTGTTTCTCAGAAAGCTTCTTTCTAGTTTTTATCTGAGAATATTTCCTTTTTCACTATATTCCTGAATGTGCACCTGAATATCCCTTTGCAGACTAAAGGAGAAAAGTGTTAGCATACTTCTCAATGAAAAGAACAGTGTTAATCTGTGAGATGAATTCACACATCACTAAGCAGTTTCTCAGAGAGCTTATTTTTGTTTTATCTGAGGATATTTCCTTTGTCACCATAATCTTCAAAGTGCTCCAAAGTATCCCACTGCAGATTCCAAGAGAACAGTGTTAGTAAACTGCTGAGTGAAAAGTATATTTTAACTCCATGAGATGAATTCACACATCACAAAGAAGTTTCTCAGAAAGCTTCTTTCTAGTTGTAATCTGGGGATATTTCCTTTGTCACCTTTGGCTTCAATGCCATCCAAAATATCTCTTCTCAGATCCCAAAAAACAGTGCTACCAAACTGCTACATGAACAGAATTGTGTAACCCTGTGAGATGAATTCACCAATTACAAAGCAGTTTCTCAGAAAGCTTTTTTCTACTTTTTGCCTGAGGATATTTCCTTTGTCACCCTAAGCTTCGACGTGTTCAAAAATATCTCATTGCTGATTCCAAGAAAACAGTGTTATTAAACTGCTCATGAAAAGAACAGTGTAACTCTGTGAGATCAATTCACACATCACAAAGCAGTCTCTCAGAAAGCTTCTTTTTGTTTTATTTCTGAGTATAACTCATTTGTCACCATAGACTTCAAAGCACTCCAAATATCCCTTTGCAAATTTCACAAAAATAGTGTTCACAAACTACTCCAAGAAAAGAGGGCTGTAACTGTGTGAGATGAATTCACACATCCCAAGGAAGTTTCTCAGAAAGCTTCTTTCTTGTTTTTATGTGAGGGTATTTCCATTGTCACCAGAGGCTTCAATGCGATTCAAAATACCCCTCCTCAGATTCCTCAAAAACAGTACTACCAAACTGCTCCATAAAAAGAATTGCGTAACTCAATGAGATGAATTCACACATCGGAAACCAGTTTCTAAGAAAGCTGTTTTCTAGTTTTTTCTGAGGATATTTCCTTTGTCACTATAACCTTCAAAACACTCCAAAATATACCATTGCAGATTCCATGAAAACAGTGTTAGCAAACTGCTCAATGAAAACAACAGTGTGTAACGCTGTGAGATGAATTCACACCTCACAAAGCAGTTTCTCATAAAGCGTCTTTCTAGTTTTTATCTCAGAATATTTCTTTTTTCCCCATAGGCCTCAATGCGCTTCCAAATATCCCTTTGCAGATTCCACAAAAACAGTGTTAGGAAACTGCTCCATGAAAAGAAAAGTGTAATTCGGAGAGATGAATTCATACATAATGAAGGAGTTTCCCAGAAAGTTTCTTTCTAGTTTTTATCTGAAGATATTTCCTTTTTCAATATAGGCTTCAATGTGATAAAAAATATTCCTTCTCAGATTCCCCAAAAACAGTGCTACCAAACTAATCCATGAAAAGAAAGGTGTAACTCTATGAGATGAATTCACAAATCACAAAACAGTTTCTCAGAAAGTTTCTTTCTAGTTTTTGTCTGAGGGTATTTCCTTTATCATCAAAAGCTTCAATACACTCCAAAATATCTCATTGCACATTCCAAAAAAACAGTGTTAGCAAACTGGTCAATATGAAGGACAGTGTATCTCTGTGATTTCAATTCACACATCACAAAGAAGTCTCTCAGAAATCTTCTTTCTACTTTTTATCTGTGGATACTTCCTTTTTCAACATAGGCCTCAATGCGCTCCCAAATATCCCTTTGGAGATTCCACTAAAACAGTGTTAGCAAACTGCTCCATGAAAAAGAATATGTAGCTCTGTGAGTTGAATTCACACATCACAATGAACTTCCTCAGAAATCTTCTTTCTAGTTTTTATCTGAGGATATTTCCTTTTTCACTATATTCCTGAATGGGTGCCCGAATATCCCATTGCAGATTAAACCAGAAAAGTCTTAGCAAACTTCTCAATGAAAAGAACGGTGTAACTCTGTTGGATGAATTCACACATCACAAACCAGTTTCACAGAAAGCTTATTTTTGGTTTTTATCTGTTTATATTTTCTTTGTCACCATAATCTCCAATGCACTCTGATAAATCCCTTTGCAGATTCCATGAAAAAAATGTTAGCAAACTGCTCCATGAAAAGAAAGTTGTAATTCTGTGAGATGAATTTACACATCATGAAGAAGTTTCTCAAAGAGCTTCTTTCTTGTTTTCATCTGAGGATATTTCCTTTGTCAATATAAGCTTCAACGTAATCAAAAATATCCCTTCTCAGATTCCCTAAAAACAGTCCTACCAAACTAATCCATGTATAGAAAGGTGTAACTCTCTGAGATGAATTCACAAATCACAAAGCAGTTTCTCTGGAAGCTTCTTTCTAGTTTTTGTCTGAGGATATTTCCTTTGTCATCATAAGCTTCAATACACTCTGAAATATCTCATTGCACATTCCAAGAAAACATTGTTAGCAAACTGCTCAATGTAAAGGACAGTGTATCTCTGTGAGTACAATTCACACACCACAAAGCAGTCTCTCAGAAACCTTCTTTCTACTTTTCATCTGTGGATACTTCCTTTTTCAACATAGGCCTCAATGCACTCCCAAATATCCCTTTGGAGATTATTCCACAAAACCTGTTAGTAAACTGTTCCATGAAAAGAAAGATGTAGCTCTGTGAGATGAATTCACACATCATAATGAACTTTCTCAGAAGTCTTCTTTCTAGCTTTCATATAAGGATATTTCTTTTTTCACTATATTTCTGAATGTGTGCCTGAATATCCCATTGCAGATTAAACGAGAAATGTCTTAGCAAACTTCTCAATGAAAAGAATGGTGCATCTCTGTGAGAAGAATTCACATATCTCTAATCAGTTTCTCAGAAAGCTTATTTTTGGTTTTTATCTGTTTATATTTCCTTTGTCACCATAATCTTCAATGTGCTCTGAGAAATCCCTTTGCAGATTCCATGAAAACAGTGTTAGCAAACTGCTCCATGAAAAGAAAGTTGTAACTCTGTGAGATGAATTTACACGTCATGAAGAAGTTTCTCAGAAAGCTCCTTTCTAGTTTTCGTGTGAGGATATTTCCTTTGTCAATATAGGCTCCAATGTCATACAAAATATCCCTTCTCAGATTCACCGAAAGCAGTCCTTCCAAACGGCTCCATGAAAAGAAAGATGTTACTCCTTGAGATGAATTCACAAATCACAAATCAGTTTCTCTGGAAACTTCTTTCTAGTGTCTGTCTGAGGATATTTCCTTTGTCACCACAAGCTTTAATACACTCTAAACTAGTTCATTGCAGATTTCAAGAATATAATGTTAGCAAACTCTTCAATGAAAAGAGCAGCGTAACTCTGTCAGTTCAATTCATACATTACAAAACGGTCTCACAGAAAGCTTTTTTTTGTTGTTTTTATCGTGTTTTTCTTTGTCACCATTGACTTCAATGCGCTCCCAAAATATCCTATTGCAGATTCCATGTAATGAGTGTTATTAGACTGCTCAATTAACAGAATGGTGTAATTCTGTGAGATGAATTCACACATCACAAAGAACTTTCCAAGAATGATCCATTCTAGTTTTTATCTGAGGATATTTCCTTTAACACCATAGATTTTGGCCAGGTGCGTTGGCTCACGCCTGTAATCCCAGCACTTTGGGAGGCCAAGGCGGGCGGATCACAAGGTCAGAAGATCGAGACCATGGTGAAACCCCGTCTCTACTAAAAATACAAAAAAAGAAATTAGCCGGGCGCGGTGGCGGGCACCTGTAGTCCCAGCTACTTGAGAGGCTGAGGCAGGAGAATGGCATGAACCCAGGAGGCAGAGCTTGCAGTGAGCCGAGATCGCGCCACTGCACTCCAGCCTGGGTGACAGAGCGAGACTCCACCTCAAAAAAAAAAAAAAAAAAAAAAACACCATAGATTTCAATGCGATCCCAAATATTCCTTGTCAGATTCCCCAAAAGCAATGCTACCAAACTGCTCCAAGAAAAGAATCGTGTAACTCTGTGAGATGAATTCACAAATCACAAAGCAGTTTCTCAGAAATGGTCTTTCTAGTGCCTGTCTGAGGATATTTCCTTTATCAGCATAAGCTTCAATGCCCTCCAAAATATCCTACTGTAGATTCCACGAAAACAGTGTTATCAAACTGCTCAGTGAAAAAAATGATGTAACACTGTGAGATGAATTTACACATCCCAAAGTAGTTTCTCTGAAAGCTTCTTTCTAATTTTATCTGTGGATATTTCCTTTTTCACTGTGTGCCTCAACGTGCTTCCAAATATCCCTTTGAAGATTCCACAAAAACAGTGTTAGCAAACTGCTCCCTGAAGAAAGTTGTAGCTCTGCGAGATGAATTCAAACTACACCAATAATTTTCTCAGAACGCTTCTTTCTAGTTTTTATCTGTGGATGTTTCCTTTTTCACTATAGGCGTGAAGGCTTTCACAAATATCCCTTTGAAGTTTCCACAAAAACAATGATAACACACTGCTAAATGAAAAGAAAGGTGTAATTCAGTAAGACCAATTGACACATCAAAAAGTAGCTTCTCAGAAAGTGTCTTTCTATTTAATATCTGAGGATATTTCCTTTTTCACTATATACCTCAGTACAGTCTCAAATATCCCTTCACAGATTCCAAGAAAACAGTGTTAGCAATGCTCCTTGAAAAGAAAGGTGTAACTCTGTGAGACGAATTCAAACATCACAAAGAAGTTTCTTAGAAAGCTACTTTCTAGTTTTTATCCGATGATAGTTCCTCTGTCCCCATAGGCTTCAATGTGATCCTAAATGTCCCTTTTCAGATTCCCCAAAAACAGCACTACCAAATTGTTCCATGAAAAGAATGGTGTTGCTCTGTGATATGAATTCAGAAATCAGAAAGCAATTTCTCAGAAAGCTTCCTTCTAGTTTTTCTCTGAGGATATTTCCTTTTCCACAATAGGCCTCAATGTGCTCGTGAATATCTCATTGAAGATTACATGAAAATAGTGTTAGCAAACTGCTCCATGAAAAGAAAGGTGTAAATCTGTGAGATACATTCACACATCACAAAGCAGTTTCCCAGAAAGATTCTTTCTAGCTTATATCTGAAGATATTTCCTTTTCCACCATAGGATTCAACTGCTTCCAAATATCCTTTTGTAGATACCATGAAAACAGTGTTATGAAACTGTTCCATGAAAAGAAAGGTGTACTTCTGTGAGATTAATTCACACATCATAAAGTGCTTTCTCAGAAAGCTTCTTTTTAATTTTTATCTGAGGATATTTCCTTTGTCACCATAGGCTTCAATGCTATTCAAAATATCCCTTCTCATATTCCCCAGAAACAGTGCTGCCTAACTGTTCCATGAAAAGTATCCTGTAACTCTGTGAGATGAATTCACAAATCCCAAAGTAGTTTCTAAGAAAGTTTCTTTCTCGTTTTTGTCTGAGGATATATCCTTTGTCACTATAAGCTTCAATTTGTTCAGAAATATCCCATTGCAGATTGCTACAAAACAATGTTAGCAAATTGCTCAATAAAAAGAATACTGTAACTCGCTAAGATGATATCACACATCACAAAGCAGTTTCTCAGAAAATTTCTTTCTAGTTTTTATCTGAGGGTATTTCCTTTGTCACCATTGGCTTCAATGTGATACAAAATATCCCTTCTCAGATTAACCGAAAACAGTATTACCAAATTGCTCATTGAAGAGAAAGGTGCACCTCTGTGAGATGAATTCACAAATCACAAAGCAGCTTCTCAGAAAGCCTCTTTTTGGTTTATCTGAGAATATTTTCTTTGTCAGCATAGGCTACAATGTGCTCCCAAATATTCTATTGCAGATTCCTGGAAAATAGTATCATCACATTGCTCAATGCAAAGAAAAGTGTAACTCTCTGAGTTGAATTCACACATCACAAGGTAATTTCTCAGAAAGCATCTTTGTATTTTTTATCTGAATATATTTCCTTTTTCAGTATAGGTCTCGATGTGCTCCCAAATATCATTTTACAAATTCCACAAAAACAGTGTTACCAAACTGCTCCATGAAAAGAAAATTGTAACTCTGTGAAATGAATTCACACATCACAAATCAGCTTCTCAGAAAGCTTCTTTCTAGTTTTTATCTGACGATATCTCCTTTGTCACCATAGGCTTCAATCCTATTCAAAATATCCCTTCTCAGATTCCCCAAAAAGAATGCTACCACACTGCTCTATGAAATGAGGTGTGTAACTCTGTGAGATGAATTCACACATCACAAAGCTGTTTCTCATATAAGTTCTTTCAAGTTTTTATCTGAGGATATTTCCTTTTTCACCATATTCCTCAATGTGCTCCAGAATATGCCATTGCAGATTCCATGAAAAAAGTGTTAGCAAACTTTTCAATGAAAAGAATGGCGTAACTCACTAAGATAATTTCACACATCATAAAGCAGTTTCTCAGAAAATTTCTTACTAGTTTTTACCTGAGGTATTTCCTTTGTCACCATAAGCTTCAATGCAATGCAAAATATCCCTCCTCAGATTAACCGAGAACAGTATTACCAAACTGCTCATTGAAAAGAAAGGTGTATATCTGTGAGATGAATTCACAAATCACAAAGAAATTTCTCAGGAAGCTTCTTTCTAGTTTTTCTCTGACGATATTACCTTTGTCACCACAGCCTTCAATATGATGTAAAATATCACTTCTGAGATTCCCCAAAACCAGTGCTACCAAACTGCCCCCATGAAAGGACTTGTGAAACTCTGTGAGATGAACTCACAAATCACAAAGCAGTTTCTCACAAAGCTTCTTTCTAGTTTTTATCTGAGGATTTTTCAATGGTCACCATAGGCTTCAATGCAATCCAAAATATTTCATTGCAGATTCCATAAAAAACAGTGCTACCAAACTGCCCCATGAAAAGAAACCTGTAACTCCGTAAGATGAATTCACAAATCACAAAACAGATTCTCAGAAAGCTTCTTTCTAATTTTTGTCTGATTATATTTCCTTTGTCACTGTAAGCTTCAATGTGCTCCAAAAGATCCCATTGCAAATCCCAATTAAACAGTGATAGCAAAATGCTCAATGAAAATAACAGTGAAACTCTGTGAGTTGAATTCACACACCAGAAATCTGTTTCTCAGAAAGCTTCTTTCTAGTTTTTCTCTGAGTATATTTCCTTTTTCACAATAGGCCTCAATGCACTCCCAAATATACCATTGCAGATTCCAGGAAAAAAGTGTTAGCCAACTTCTCAATGAAAGGAACTGTGTAACACTGTGAGATGAATTCACACATCACAAAGAAGTATCATAGAACGCTTCTTTTTGTTTTTTCTCTGAAGATATTTCCTTTTTCACCATAGGCTTCAATGTGCTCCCAAATATCTTATTACAGATCCCACCAAAACAGTGTTATCAGACTGCTCAATGAAAAGAATGATATAATTCTTTAAGATGAATTCACACATCACAAAGCAGTTTCTCAGAATGTTTCTTTCCAGTTTCTTTCTGAGGATATTTCCTTTTTCAGTTTACCCCTCAATGTGCTCCCAAACATCCCTTTGCAGATTCCATGAAACCCTGTTAGCAAACCGTTCCATGAAAAGAAACGTGCAACTCTGTGAGAAGAATTCACAGATCACAAAGGTGTATTTCAGAAAGCTTCTTTCTAGTTTTTTATCTGAAGATAATTCCTTTGTCACCATAGTCTTCATTGCAATCGAAAACAGTGCTACAAAACTGATCCTTGAAAAGAATCACGTAACTCTCTGAAATGAAATAACGTATCACAAAACAGTTTCTCAGAATGCTTATTTCCAGTTTTTTTTCTGAGGATATTTAATTTGTTACCTTAGGCTTCAATGTGATCCAAAATATCCCTTCTCAGATTCCCCAAAAAGAGTGTGACCAAACTGCACCATGAAAACAAAGGTGAGGGGCTGTGAGATGAATTCACATATTACTAAGCAGTTTCACAGAAAGCTTATTTTTTTGTCTGAGATTATTTCTTTTGATCCAAAGGCTTTAATGCACTCCGAAATATCCTATTGCAGATTCCATGAAAACAATGTTAGCAAACTGCTCCATGAAAAGTGTGGTGTAACTCTGTGAGAGGAATTCACACATCACAAAGCAGTTTCTCAGAAAACTTCCTTCTAGTTTTTATCTGAGGATATTTCCTTTATCACCATCATCTCAACTCACTCCCAAATATCACTTTGTAGATTCCACAAAAACAGTGTTAGCAAACAGCTCCATGAAAAGAAAGGTGTTACTCTGTTAGATGAATACACACATCACAAAGTAGTTTCTCAGAACCTTTCTTGCTAGTTTTTATCTGGATATATTTCCATAGTCACACTAGGCTTCAATGTGATGCAAAATATCCCTTCTGTGAGATGAATTCACACATCACAAAGCTATTTCTCAGACTGCTTCTTTCTAGCTTTTATCTGCAGATATTTCCTTTTTCCTCATAGTCCTAAATGCTCTCTGGAATATCCCATTGCAGATTCTATGAAAAAAGTGTTAGAAAACTTCTCAATGAAAAGAGTGGTGTAACTCTGTGAGATGAATTCAGACATCACAAAGGAGTTTCTCAGAAAGCTACTTTTTGATTTTTATCTGAGGATATTTCCTCTTTCACCATAGGCTTCAACTGGCTCCCAAATATCCCTTTGTATGTTACACGAAAACAGCGTTAGCAAATGGCTCCATGAATATAAAGGTGGAACTCTTTGAGTTGAATTCACACACAGCAAAGAACTTTCTCAGAAACCTTCTTTCTGGTTTTTATCTGAGGATATTTCCTTTGTAACCATAGGATTCAATGCAATCCAAAATATCCCTTCTGAGATTTCCCAAAAACAGTGCCACCAAACTGCTCCATGAAAAGTATGGTGTAACTCTGTGAGATGAATTGACACATAACTAAGCGGTTTCTCAGAAAGCTTCTTTTCAGCTTTTATCTGAGGATATTTCCTTTTTCACCATTTTCCTCAATGAGCTCCGGAATATCCCATTGCAGATTCCAGGAAAAATCTGTTAGCAAACTTCTCAATGAAAGGGACGGTGTGATGCTGTGAGGTAAATTGACGCATCATGAAGTAGTTTCACAGAAAACTTCTTTATGGTTTTGATCTGAGGATATTTCCTTTGTCACAACAGACTTCAATGCCCTCCCAAATATCCTATTGCATATTCCAAGAAAACAGTGTTATCAAACTGCTCAATGAAAATAACAGTTTAATTCTGTGAGACAAATTAAGACATCACAAAGCAGTTTCTCAAAAAGTATATTTCTAGTTTTTATCTGAGGATATTTCCTTTTTCACTATATGGCTCAAAGCTCTCACAAATATCCCTCTGCAGATTCCATGAAATCAGTGTTACCAAACTGCTCCATGAAAAGAAAGGTGTTACTCTGTGAGATGAATACAAACATCATGAAGAGACTTCTCAGAAAGATTCTTTCTAGTTTTTATGTGAGGATATTTCCTTTGTCACCATAGGCTTCAATGCGATGGAAAATATCCCGTCTCAGATTCTCCAAAAACAGTGCTACAAATCTGCTCCATAGAAAGGATTGTTTAACTCTGTCAGATGAATTAACACATCACAAAGCAGTTTCTCAGAAGGCTTCTTTCTAGTTTTTATATGTGGATAATTCCCTTTCCACTATAGACTTCAATGCACTCCCATGTATCCCTACTCAGATACCATGAAAACAGTGAGACCAAAGTGTTGCCTCAACAGAAACGTTTAACTCTATTAGATGAATGTGCACTTCACAAAGATGTTTCTCAGTAAGCTTCTCTCACGTGTGTACCTGAAGATATTTGCTTTTTTGCCATTGGACTCTATGTACTCCCGAATATCCCTTTGCAGATTCCACAAAAACAGTGTTAACAAACAGCTCAATGAAAGGACACCTATAACTCTGTGAGATGAATTCACCCATCACAAAGCAGTTTCTCAGAAACCTTCTTTCTAGCTTAAATCTGATGATATTTCCTTTTTCAACACTGGCTTCAATGCACTCCCAAGTATCTCCTATCAGATACCACAAAAACAGTGATGCTGACCTGCTCAACGAACAAAATTTCAAACTCTATGAGATGTATACATACATCACAAAACCATTTGTCGAAAAGTTTTTCTCCAATTTTTATCTGAAGTTATTTCCTTTTTCACCATAGGGTTCTGGGAGCTCCTGAATATCCCTTTGCAGATTCCATATAAACAGTGCTACCAACCAAACTGCTGAAAGAAAGCAAATGTGTAAATCTGTGTGATGAATTCATCCATCACAAAGAAATTTCTCGGAAAGTTTCTTTCTATTTTTTATCTGAGACTATTTTCTTAGCCACCACAGGCTTCAATGTGCTCCCAAATATAATGTGGCAGATTCCATGAAAATAGTGTTACCAAACTGCTCAATGAAAACAACAGTGTAACTTTGTGAGATGAATTCACACATCACAAAGCAGTTTCTCAGAAAACTTCTTTCCCATTTTTATATGTGGATATTTCTGATTTCCCTATACGAATCACAGTGCTCCCAAATATCCCTTTGCAGATTCCACGAAACCAGTGTTAGAAAACTGCTCCATGAAAAGAAAGGTGTAAGTCTGTGAGATGAATACACATATCAAAAAGAACTTTCTCAGACAGCTTCTTTCTGGTTTTTATCTGAGGATATTTCCTTTGCCACTCTAGGCTTCAATGCACTTCAAAATATCCCCTCTCAGATTCCTGAAAACCAGTGCTACAAAAGTGATACATAAAAAGAATCGTGTAACTCTGTGAGATGAATTAACATATCACAAATTAGTTTCTCAGAAAGCATCTTTCTAGTTTTTATATTAGGAGATTTCACTTTCACCATAAGATTCAATGTGCTCTGAAATATCCAATTGTAGATTCCAAGAAAAGAGTGTTAGCAAACTGCCTGATGTAGAGAACACTGCAACACTGTGAGAAGAATTTATACATCACAAAACAGTTTCTCAGAAAGCTTCTTTCTAGTTTTCATCTGAGGATATTTCCTTTTTCACAAAGGACTCAATGTGCTCCGAAAAATCCCTTTGCAGATTCCACGAAAAGAGTGTTAGGATACTGCTCCTTGAAAAGAAAGGTGTAACTCTGTTAGAAGAATTCACACATCACAAAGAAGTTTCTCAGAAAGCTTCTTTCTAGTTTTTATCTGAGGATATTTCCTTTCTCACCATAGGCTTGGAGGCGATCCAAAATATCCCTTTTCAGATTCCCCTAAAAGAGTGCTACCAAAGTGCTCGTTGAAAATTAGAGTGTAACTCTGTGAGATGAATTCACAAATCACAAAGCAGTTTCTCAGAAAGCTTCTTTCTTGTTTCTGTCTGAGAAAATTACCTTTGATATCATAAGCTTCAATGAGCTCTGAAAAATCCCAGTTTAGATTCCAAGAAAACAGTGTTAGCAAACTGCTCATTAAAAACAAAAGTGTAACTCTGTGATGTGAATTCAAACATCACAAGCAGTTACAAAGAAAGCATCTTTTTGGTTTTTATCTGAGAATATTTCCTTTGTCACCATAGTCTTCAATACGATCCCAAATATCCTATTGCAGATTCCACGAAACAGTGTTATCAAACTGTTCAATGAGAAGAACAATGTAACTCTGTGAAATGAATTAACATATCACAAAACAGTCTCTCAGAAAGCTTCTTTCTAGTTTTTATCTGAGGTTTTTTACTTTTTCTCCATAGGCCTCAATGCAGTCCCAAATATCCCGTTGCAGCTTACACGGAAGGAGTGTCAGGAAACTCCTCCTTGGAAAGAAAGTTGTAATACAGTGAGATGAATTCACACATGTCAAAGAAGTTTCTCAGAAAATTCTTTCTAGTTTTTATCTGATTCTACATCCTTTGTCACCATTGGCTTGTATGTGATCCAAAATGTCCCTTCTGAGATTCCCCAAAAGCTGTGCTACAAAACTGCTCCATGAAAAGAATCGTGTACCTCTGTGAGATGAATTAACCCACACAAAGTGGTTTCTCAGTAAGCTTCTTTCTGCTTTTGGTATGAGGATATTTCCTTTGTCAATGTAAGCTTCAATGCGCTCTGAAATATCCCATTGCAGATTCCAAGAAAATGGTTTTCACAAACTGTTCAATGAAAGAACAGTGTAACTCTGTGAGATGAACTCACACATCACTAAGCAGTTTCTCAGAAAGCTTCTTTTTGATTTTTATCTGAGGACATTTCCTTTGTCACCATAGGCTTCAATGTATTACCAAATATAATATGGCAGATTCCATGAAAACGGTGTTATCAAATGGCTCAATGAAAAGAACAGTGTAACTATGTGAAATAAATTGACACATCAGAAAGCAGTTTCCCAGAAAACTTCTTTCTCGTTTTTAATTGAGGATTTTTTTCCCTTTTCACTATATGTCTCAGTGTGCTCCCAAATATGCTTTTGCAGATTCCACGAAAACTGTTACAATATTGCTCCATGAAAAGCAAGGTGTAACTCTGTTAGATTAATTCACAAATAACAAAGAAATTTCTCAGACAGCTTTCTATTTTTTATCTGAGAAAATTTCCTTTGTCACCCCATGCTTCAATGCGATCCAAAATAACCCTTCTCAGATTCCCGAAAAACAGAGCTACCAAACTGATCCATGAAATGAATCATGTAACTCTGTTGGTTGAATCAACACATCACAAAACAGTTTCTCTGAAAGCTTCTTTATGGTTTTTGTCTAAGGATATTTTCTTTGTTACCGGAAGCTTCAATGTGCTCTGAAATATCCAGGTGCGTATTCTAAGGAAACAGTGTTAGCAAACTTCTCAATGGAAAGAACAATGAATTTCTGTGAGATGAATTCACACATCACAGAACAGTTTCTCTGAAAGCTACTTTCTAGTTTTTATCTGAAGGATATTTCCTTTATCACCATAGGCATCAAAGTGCTCCAAAATATTCCTTGGCATATTTCACGAAAACATTGTTAACAAACTGCTCCATGGAAAGAAAAGTGTAACTCCATGAGATGAATTCAGCCATCACAAAGAAGGTCCTCAGAAACCTTCTTTTTAGTTTTTACCTGAAGATATTTCCTTTGTTACCCTAGAGTTCAAAGTGATCCAAGATATCCCTTCTCAGATTCCTTAAAAACAATGCTACAAAACTCTTCCATGAAAAGAATCATTTAATTCTCAGAGATGAATTCACACATCACAAGGCAGTTTTTCAGGCAATTTCTTTCTAGTTTTATCTGAGGATATTTCCATTATCTCTGTAGTCCTCCATGTGCTCCCAAATATCCCTTTGCAGATTCCATGAAAACATTTTTAGCAAACTGCTACACGAAGAGAAAGGGGTACCTCTGTGAGATGAATTCAAACATCACAAAGAAGTTTCTTAGAAAGCTTATTTGTAGTTTTTATCAGGATATTTCCTTTGTCACCATAAGCTTAAATGTGATTCAAAATATCCCTTTGCAGGTTCCATGAAAACAGTGTTAACCTACTGCTCAATGAATAGAACAGTGTAACTCTGTGAGATGAATTCACGTATCAGATAACAGTTTCTCAGAAAGCAATTTTCCCATTATTATTTGAAGATATTTCATTTTTCACCAAAGGCTTCAAGGCGCTCCAAAATATTCTATTGCAGATTCCACAAAAACAGTGTTAGAATACTGCTCAATGAAAATAACGGCGTATCTCTGTGAGATGAATTCACACATCACAAAGCAATTTCTCAGAAAGTTTCTTTCTCATTTTTGATCTGAGTGTATTTCCTTTGTCACCATAGGCTTCAATGGGATCCCAAGTATCCTATTACAGATTCCACGAAACCAGCTTTATCAGACTGCCCAATGAAAAGTACAGTGTAACTCTGTGAGATGAATTCACACATCACAAAGCAGATTCTCAGACAATTTCTTTCTAGTTTTTATCTGAGGTTATTTCCTTTTTCACTATAGTCCTCAATGCGCTCCCAAATATCCCCTTCCAGATCCACGAAAACAGTTTTAGCAAACTGTTACATGAAAAGAAAGGTGTACCTCTGTAAGATGAATTCACACATCACAAAAAAGTTTCTTAGAAAACTTCTTCCCAGTTTTTGTCTGAAGATATTTCCTCGGTCACCATAGGCTTCAAGGTGATTCAAAATATCCCTTCTCAGATTCCCCCAAAACAGTGCTAACAAACGACTCCATGAAAAGAATCATGTAATCCTGTGAGATGAATTAGCACATCACAAAGCCATTTCTCAGAATGCTTCTTTCTAGTTTTTACATGACAGCACTTCCTTTGCCACCAAAAGCTTTAAGGTTCTCTGAAATATCCCATTGCAGATTCCAAGAAAACAGTGTTAGCAAATTGCTTGATGAAAATAACAGTGTAACTGTGTGAGATGTATTCACACATCAGAAAGTAGTTTCTCAGAAAGTTTCTTTCTAGTTATTATCTGACGATATTTTCTGTGTCACCAAAGGCTTCAATGTGTTCCAAAATAGAACATGGCAGATTCCACGAAAACTGTTATCAAACTGCTCAGTGAAAATAACAGTGTAACACTGTGAGATGAATTCACAATTCACAAAGCAGTTTCCGAGAAAAATTCTCGTTTTTAAATGAGGATTTTTCCCTATTCACTATATGCCTCAATGTATTCCCAAATATGCCTTTGCAAATTCCACGAAAACAGTGTTACAAAACTGCTCCATGAAAAGAAAGGTGTAGCTCTGTGAGATGAATTCACAAATAACAAATAAATTTCTCAGACAGCTTCTTTCTAATTATTATTTGAGGATATTTCCTTTATCCCCATATGCTTCAATGCAATTCAAAATATCCCTTCTCAAATTTCCCAAAAACATTGCTGGAAAACTGATCCATGAAAAGAAAGTTATATCTTCATGAGGTGAATTCACATATCAGAAACAAGTTTCTCAGAAAGGTTCTTTCCAGTTTTTATCTTAGGATATTTCCTTAGTCACAATGGACTGCAATACGATAAAAAATATCCCTTCTCAGATTTTCCAAAAACAGTGCTATCAAACTGCTCCATGAAAAGAATTGTGAACTCTGTGAGATGAATTAGCACATCACAAAACAGTTTCTCAGAATGCTTCTTTCTAGTTTTTTTATTAGGATATTTCCTTTGTCACCATAAGCTACCATGCGATCTGAAATATCCCATTGTGGATTCCAAGAAAACAGTGTTAGCAAACTGTTCAATGAAAAGAACAGTGTAATTCTATGAGATGAATTCACACATAAAAAACAGTTTCTCAGAAAGTTTCTTTCTAGTTTTTATCTGAGGATATTTCCCTTTTCACTGTAGGCCTCAATACACCCCCAAATATACCTTTGCAGATTCCATGAAAACAATGTTAGTAAGGTGCTGCATGAAAGGAAAGGCGTAACTCCATGAGATGAATTCACACATCACAAAGAAGTTTCTCAGAAAGCCTCTTTTTAGTTTTTATCTGAGGATATTTCCTTTGTCACCATAGGCTTCTATGCAATCCAAAATATTTCTTCTCAGATTCCTCAAAAACAGTGTTAAAAAACTGATTCATGAAAAGAATTGTGTAACTCTATGAGATGAATTAAGACAGCATAAAGCATTTTCTCAGAAAGCTTCTTTCTAGTTTTTGTCTGAGGATATTTCCTTTCTCACCATAAGCTTCAAAGCAATCTGAAATATCCCATTGTGTATTCCACAAAAAAGCTTTGGTAAACTGCTCCATGAAAAGAAAATTGTAACTCTGTGAGATCAATTCACACATCATGAATAACTTTCTCAGAAAGCTTCTTTCTAGTTTTTATATGAGGATATTTCCGTTTTCATCATGTGCCCCAATGTGCCCGTGAATATCCCTTTGTAGATTCCACAAAAATAGTGTTAGCACACTGCTCCAAAAAAAGAAAGGTGTAATGTGTGAGATGAATTGCAATCTCCACGAAAAGAGTGTTACCAAACTGCTAAATGAAAACCACAGTGTAACTCTGTGAGATGAATTCACACATGATGAAGTAGTTTCTCAGAAATCCTCTTTCTAGTTTTAATTGTTAATATTTCCTTTGTCACCATAGACTTCAATGTGATCCACAATATCCCTTCTCAGATTCCCCAAACACAGTGCTACCAAACTGTTACATGAAAAGAATGGTGTAACTCTGTGAGATGAATTCACGTATCACAAAGGTGCTTCTCAGAAAAATTCTTTCTAGTTTTCATCTGAGTATATTTCCTTTTTCACCATATTAATCAATGTGCTCCCCAATATTCCATAGCAGATTTATCGAAGAAGGTGTTAGGAAACTTCTAAATGAAAAGAGCAGTTTAACTGTGTGAAATGAGTTCACGTATCACAAAGCAGTTTTACAGAAAGCTTCTTTTTGGACTTTATCTGTGGATATTTCCTTTGTCACCATAGGCTTCAATGCACTCCCAAATATCATATTGCAGATTGCATGAAAACTGTGATATCAAAATGCTCAATGAAAAGAACAGTGAAACTCTGTAAGATGAATTTGGAAGTTGAATTTACACATCACAAAGCTGTTTTTCAGAAGGCTTCTTTCTAGTTTTTATCTGAGGAATGTTCATTTTTCACTGTAGTTATCAAAGGGCTCCGGAACATGCCATTGCAAATTCTATGAAAACAGTGTTAACAAACTGCTCCAGGGAAAGAAAGGATTTATTCTGTGAGATTAATTCACACATCACAAAGAGCTTTACCAGAAACCTTTCTAGTTTTTATCTGAGGATATTTAATTTGTCAACATAGGCTTCAATGCGATCCAAAATATCCCTTCTCAGATTCACCAAAAACACTGCTAAGAAACTGTTCCATGAAGAAAATCGTGAAACTCTGTGAGATGAATTAGCACATCAGAAAGTGGTTTTTCAGAGAGCTTCTTTCTAGTTTTATATGAGGATATTTCCTTTGTCATCATATGTCTCAAAGTACTCTCAAGTATCCATTTGCAGATTCCAAGAAAACAATGAAACAATAAAAAGAACATGGTAACTCAGTGAGATGAATTCACACATCACACAACAGTTTCTCAGGAAGTTTCTTTCTGGATTATATCTGAATTCACACATCACAAAGCAGTTTCTCAGAAAGCTTCTTTTGGTTTTTTATCTGAGAATATGTCCTTTGTCACCATAAGCTTCAATGCCCTCCCAAATCTCCTATAGCAGATTCCACAAATACAATATTATCAAACTGCTCATTGAAAGAAACGGTGTACTTCTGTGAGATGAATTCACACATCACAAAGCAGTTTCTCAGAAAGCTTCTTTCTAGTTTTTATCTGAGGATATTTCCTTTGATACTATAGGCCTGAAGGCACTCCCAAATGTCCCATTGCATATTTCATGAAAACAGTTTTGGCAACTGCTCCATGAAAAAAATTGTGTAACTCAGTGAGATGAACTCATATATCACAAAGACCTTCCTCAGAAACCTTTCTAGTTTTTAACTGAAGATATTGTCATCAAAGGCTTCAATGTGATCCAAAATATCTGTTCTCAGATTCCCCAAAAACAGTGCTTCCCAACTGCTCAATGAAAAGTATTGTGTATCTCTGTGAGATGAATGATCACATTACAAAGCAGTTTCCTAGAAAGGTTTATTCTAGTTATTATATGAAGATTTTATTTTGTTACCATAAGTTTCAATGTGCTCCCAAATATCCCACTGCAGATTCCAAGAAAAATGTGTTAGCAAGCTGCTCACTGAAAAGAACAGTGTAACTCTGACATGAATTCACACATCACAAGGACCTTTTTCAGAAAGCTTCTTTGTAGTTCCTCTCTGAGGATATTTTCTTGTCACCATAGGCTTCAATGTGATCCAAAATATCCCTTCTCAGATTTACCAAAAACAGTGCTACCGTACTGACCCATGAAAACGATCATGTAATTCCATGAGATTAATTAACACATCCCAAAGTGGTTTCTCAGAAAACTTCTTTCTATTTCCACTGAGGATATTTCCTTTATCATCATAGGCCTCAGAGCACTCCCAAATATTCCGTGGCAGATTCCACACAAACAGTGTTAGCAAACTGCTAAATGAAAAGAGCAGTGTAACTCTGTGGGGTGAAATCACACATCACAAATTAGTTTCTCAGAAAGGTTCCTTCTAATTTTTGTCTGAGGATACTTCCATCTTCACCATAGGCATCAATGCATACTCAAATATCCCTTTTCAGATTCCAGGAAAACAGTGATAGCAAACTGCTCCATGAAAAGAAAGGTGTAACACTGTAAGGCGAATTCACACATAACAAAAAACTTTCTCAGACAGCTTCTTTCTACTTATAATCTGAAGAGATTCTCTTTGTCACCATAGGCTTCAATGAGATCAAAATATACCTCCTCAGACTGGCCAAAAACACTGCTAACAAACTGCACCAAGAAAAGAATCATGTAACTTTGTGAGATGAATTCACAAATCACAAAGGAGTTTCTCAGAAAGTTTCTTTCTAGTTTTCATCCGAGGATACTTCCTTTGTCACTGTAAGCTTTAATGTGCTCTGAAATATCCCATAGCAGATTCCAAGAAAACAGTGTTAGCAAACAGCTCAATGAAAGGTACAGTGTAATCCAGAGAGATGAATTCACACACCACAAAGCAGTTTCTCAGAAAGCTTCTTTTTGGTTTTTGTCTGAGGATATTTCGTTTGTCACTGTAGGCTTCAATGCACTCCCAAATATCCTATTGCAGTTTCCACGAAAACAGTGTTATCAAACTGCTCAACCTGAAGAATGGTGTAACTCTGTGAATTGAAATTACACATCACAAAGCTCTTTCTCAGAAAGGTTCTTTCTCGATTTTATCTGAAGATACTTCCTTCCTCACCATATGATTCAATGCGTTCCCAAATATCCCTTTACAGATTCCAGGAAAACAGTCTCAGCACACTGCTCTGTGAAAAGAAAGGGTTTAATCGGTCACATGATTTCACACAACACAAGGAACATTTTCAGAAAGCTTCTTTCTACTGTTTTATCAGAGGATATTTCCTTTGTCACCACAGGTGTCAATGCGATCCAAAATATCCCTTCTCAGATTCCCCAAAGCACTGCTCTCAAACTGCTCCATGAAATTAAAACTGTATCTCTGTGAGATGAATTCACACATCACAAAGCAGTTTCTCATAAAGTTTCTTTCTAGTTTTTATCTGAGAATAATTCTTTTTTTCACTATAGGCCTCAATGTGGTCCCAAATATCCCTTTGCAGATTCCACTAAACCAGTGTTAGCAAACTGCTCCATGAAAACAAAGGTGTAACTCTGTGAGATGAACTCAGACATCGCTAAAGACTTTCTCAGAAAGTTTCCTTCTATTTTTTATCTGAGGATAATTTCTTGTCACCATAGTCTTCTATGCTTTCCAAAATATCCCTACTCAGATTCCCTCAAAACAGTGCTAAAAATTTGTCCATGAAAAAAATTGTGTAACTCTGGGAGATTAATTAACACATTACAAAGCAGTTTCTCAGAAAGGTTCTTTCTAGTTTTTATATGAATGTATTTCCTTTGTCATCATAAGCTTCATTGTGCTCTGAAATATCCCATTGCAAATTCCTAGAAAACAGTGTTAGCAAACTGCTCAATGAAAACAACAGTGTAACTCTGTGAGATAAACACACCCATCACAAGGAAGTTTCTCAGAAAGTTTTTTTCTCTGTGTGCTCCCAAATATCCCCTTGCAGATTCCAGGAAAACAGTGATAGCAAACTGCTCCATGAAGAGAAAGTTGTAATTCTGTTAGATGAATTCACGCATCACAACGAAGTTTCTCTGAAAGCTTCTTTCTAGTTTTAATCTGAGGATATGTCCTTTGACACCATAGGCTTAACTGTGATCCAAACCATCCCTTCTCAGATTCCCGAAAAAGAGGTCTACAAAAGTGCTCCATGAAAGGAAAGGTGTAACTCTGTTAGATGATTTCAGAAATCACAAAGAAGTTCCTCAGAAAGCTTCTTTCTAGTTTTTGTCTCAGGATAATTTCTTTGTCACCATAAACTTCAATGCACTCTGAAATATCCCATTGCAGTGTAAAAGAAAACAGTGTTAGCAAACAGATCAATGAACAGAAGAGTGTAATTCTGTGAGATGAATTCGCACATCAAAAAGGAGTTTATCAGAAAGCTTTTTTTAAATTTTTTTCTGAGGATATTTCCTTTGTCACCATAGACTTCAATACACTCCCAAATATCCTATTGCAGACTCCACCAAAACAGTGTCATCAAAAGGCTCAAAGGAAAGCATGATGTAACTCTGTGAGATGAATTCACCCATCACAAAGCAGTTTCTCAGAAAGCTTCTTTCTAGTTTTTATCTGACTTTATTTCCTTTTTCACCGTAAGCCTCAATGCACTCCCAAATATCCCTTTGCATATTCCACGAAAAAGTGTTAGCGAACCACTCCCTGAAAAGAAAGGTGTAACCTGTGAGATGATATCACATATCACAAAGAGTTTCCTCAGAAAGCTCCTTTCCAGTTTTTATCTGAGGATATTTCCTTAGTCACTGTAGGCTTCAATGTGATCCAGAATATTCCTTCTCAGGTTCCCCAAAAACAGTGCTACCAAACTGATCCATGAAAAGAATCATGTAACTATGTGAGATAAATTATCTCATCACAAAGCAGTTTCTCAGAAAGCTTTTTTAGTTTTTCTATGAGAATATCTCCTTTGTCACCATCTTCTTTGTTGAACTCCCAAATATACTATTGCAGACTCCATGAAAACAGTGTTATCAAAAGGCTCAAAGAAAAGCCCAGCTTAATTCTGTGAGATGAATTCACTCATCACAAAGCAGTTTCTCAGAAAGCTTCTTTCCAATTTTTATCTGAGGATATTTCCTTTTTCAGTATAGGCCTCAGTGCTCTCCCAAATATCCCTTTGCAGATTCCTCAAAAACAGTGTTAGCAAATTGAACTATGAAGAGTAAGGTGTAACTCTGTGAGACGAATTCACACATCACAAAGAGTTTCTCAGAAAACCTCTTTCTAGTTTTTATCTGAGGATAATAACTTTTTCACTATAGGCCTCAATGAGCTCCCAAATATCCCTTTGCAGATTCCACGAAAACAATGTTAGCAAAATGCTCCATGAAAAGAATGGTGTATCTCTGTGAGATGAATTCACACATCACAAAGCTATTTCCCAGAAAGCTTCTTTCTAGTGTTCATCTGAAGATATTTACTCTTTCACCATACTGTTCAATGTGCTACCAATTATCCCTTTGCAGATTCCATGAAAAAAGTGTTAGCAAACCTCTCCATGAAAAGGCAGGTGTAATTCTGTAAATAGGAATTGACACTTCACAAAGAACTTTCTCAGAGAGCTCATTTCTAGTTTTTACTTGAGGATGTTTCCTTTGTCACCATATGCTTCAATGTGATCACAAATATCCATTCCGAGATTCCCCATAAACAGTACTACAAAACTGTTCTCTGAAAAGAAACTTGCAACTCTGTGAAGTGAATTAACACATCACAAATCAGTTTCTCAGAACGCTTCTTTATAGATTTTTCATGAGGATATTTTCTTTGTCACCATAAGCTTCAATGTGTTCCGAAATATCCCATTGCAGATTCCAATAAAACAGTGTTATCAAACTACTCAATGAAAAGAATGGTGTAACTCGGTGAAGTAAAATCATATATCACAAAGCAGTTTCTCAGACGGCTTCTTTCTAGTTTTTATCTGAGGATATTTCCTTTTTCACATAAGGCTACAATGCCATTTAAAAATCCCTTCTCTGATTCCCCAAAAACAGTGTTACCAAACTGATCCATGAAAAGAATAGTGTATCTCTGTAAGGAGAATTCACACATCACAAAGTTGTTTCTCAGAAAGTTTCTTTCTAGTTTTTATCTGATGATATTTCTTTTTTCACCATATTCTTCAAGGTGCTCCCGAATATCCCATGGCAAATCCAACGAAAAAGGTGTTAGCAAACTTCTCAATTAAAAGAAGGGTGTGACTCTGTGAAACGAATTCACACATCACAAAGCAGTTTAACAGAAAGCTTCCTTTTGATTTTGGTCGGGGGATATTTCTTTTGACACCATAGGTTTTTGTCTGAGGATAATTTCTTTGTCATGATTTGCCTCAATGCTCTCAGGAATATCCCTTTCCAGATTCCACGAAAATAGTGTTAGCAAAGTGCTCCATGAAAAGTAGGTGTAAATCTGTGAGATGAATTCACATATCACAAAGAAGCTTTCTCAGAAAGCCTCTTTCTAGTTTTTATCTGAAGATATTTCCTTTGTAACTATAGTTTTCAATGTGATATAAAGTATCCCTTCTTAGATTCCCCAAAAACAGGCTACCAAACTACTCCATGAAAAGAATGGTGTAACTCTGTGAGATGAATTCACACATTGCAAAGCAGTTTCTCGGAAAGCTTCTTTTTGGTTTCTACCTGATTACATTTCCTTTTTCACCATATTCCTCAATGCTCTCCCGAATATCCCAATGCAGTTTCCATGAACAACGTGTTAGCAAACTTCTCAATGAAAAGAATGGTGTAACTATGTGAGATGAATTCACACATCCCAAAGCATTTCACAGAAAGCTTCTTTTTGGTTTTTATCTGAGGATATTTCCTTTGTCACCATAGATTTCAACGTGCTCCCAAATATCCTATTGCAGATTCCATGAAAACAATATTATCAAACTGCTCAATGAACAGAATGCTGCAACTCTGTAAGATGAATTCACACATCACAAAGAAGTTTCCCAGATAGTGTCTTTCTAGTTTTTGTCTGAGGATGTTTCCTTTATCATCAGAGGCATCAATGCACTCCCAAATATCCTTTTGCAGATTCCACGAAAACAGTACTAACAGATTGCTTCATGAAAAGAATTGTGTAATTCTGTGACATTAATTCACAAATAACAAAGCACTTTCTATGAAAGCTTCTTTCTATTTTTTTGTCTGAGGATATTTTACTTTTCGCCATATGCTCAATGCACTCACAAATATCCCATTGC
Source organism: Pygathrix nemaeus (assembly GCA_004024825.1). NCBI lineage: Eukaryota > Metazoa > Chordata > Mammalia > Primates > Cercopithecidae > Pygathrix > Pygathrix nemaeus. The sequence goes on from PVHW010002895.1 coordinate 49,168, forward strand.
AGATTCCTTTCATGAAGTGTTAGCAAACTACTCAATGAAAAGTACAGTGTAACTCTGTGAGATGAATTCACACATCACAAAGCAGTTTCACAGAAATCTTAGTTTTGTTTTTTATCAGTGTATATTTCCTTTATCACCATAATCCTCTATGTACTCCCAAATATCCCTTTGCAGAATCCACGAAAACAGTATTAGCAAACTACTCCATGAAAAGAAAGGTGTAACATAGTGAGATGAATTCACATATCACAAATTACTTTCTCAGAAAGATCCTTTCTAGTTTTTATCTGAGGATATTTCCTTTGTCACCACAGGCTTCAATGCCATCCGAAGTATCCCTTCTCAGATTTCCGAAAAAGAGTGCTCCCAAATTGATCCATGAAGAGAATCATGTAATTCGATGAAATGAATTAACACATCACAAAACACTTTCTCAGAAAGCTTCTTTTCAGTTTTTATGTGAGGATTTTTCCTTTGTCACCAAAAACTTCAACGTACTCTGAAATATCCTATTGCAGATTCCAAGTAAACAGCGTTAACAAACTTCTCAATGAAAAGAACAGTGTAACTCTGTGAGATGAATTCACAGATCACAAAGCAGTTTCTCAGAAAGGAAATGTTTACTTTTTATCTGATGATATATCCTTTCTGACCATAGCCCTCAATGTGCTCCCAAATATCACTTTGCAGATTCCACGAAAACAGTGTCAGCAAACAGCTTCATGAAGAGAAAGGTGTAACTCTGTGAGATGAATTCACACATCACAAAGCAGTTTCTCAGAAATCTTCTTCCTAGTGTTTATCTGATGATATTTCCTTTTTCACTATAGGCCTCAATACTCTCCCAAATATCCCTTCACAGATTCAATGAAAACGGCTTCATGAATAGAAAGGTATAAATCTGTGACAAGAATTCAAACATCACAAAGAACTTTCTCAGAAAGATTCTTTCTAGATTTTATCTGTGGATATCTCCTTTGTCACCGTAGGCTTCAATACGATCCAAAATATCCCATCTCAGATTCCCCAAAAGCTGATCCATGAAAAGAATCGTGCAACTCTGTGAGATGAATTAACACATCACAAAGTGGTTACTCAGAAAGTTTCTTTCTAGTTTTTATATGAGGATATTTTCTTTGTCACCATAAGCTTTAATGCTCTCCAAAATATCCCATTGTAGACTCCAGGAAAACAGCATTAGCAAATGGCTCAATGAAATTAACAGTGTAAATCAGTAAGATGAAATCGTACATCATGAATCAGTTTCTCCAAAAGCTTCTTTCTACTTTTTCTCTGAGGATATTTCCTTTTTCACCATGGGCCTCAATGTGCTCCCAAACATCCCTTTGCAGTTTCCACGGAACCTGTGTTAGCATTCTGCTCCATGTACAGAAAGGTGATACTCTGTGAGATGAATACACACATTTCAAAGCAGTTTCTTGCAAAGTTTCTTTCTAATTTTTATCTGACAATTATTCTTTTTTCACTGTAGACCTCAATGTGATCCCAAATATTCCTTTGCAGATTCCACAAAAACAGGGTTAGCAAACTGCTCCATGGAAACAAAGGTGTAACTCTGTGAGATGAATGCACACATCACAAAGAAGTGTCTCAAAAAGCTTTCTTCTAGTTTTAATCTGAGGATATTTCCTTTTACAGCATAGGCCTCAGTATGCTTCAAAGTATTCCTTTGCAGATTCCATGAAGGCCATGTTAACAAACTGCTCCATGAAAAGAAAGTTGTAACTCTGTGAAGTGAACTCAAACATCACAAAGAAGTTTCTCTGAAAGCTTCTTTCTAATTTTAATCTGAGAATATTTCCTTTGACACCATAGGCTTCAATGCGATCCAAAATATTCCTTCTTAGATTGCCCAAAAACAGGGCTACCAAACTGCTCCATGAATAGAAAGGTGTAACTCTGTGAGTTGATTTCAAAAACCACAAAGCAGTTCCTCAGAAAGCTTCTTTCTAATTTTTGTCTCAGAATATTTCATTTGTCACCATAAACTTCAATGTATTCTGAAATATCCCATTGCAGATTCCAAGAGAACAGTGTTCACAAACTGATCAATGAATAGAACAGTATAATGCTGTGAGATGAATTCTCACAACAAAAAGCAGTTTCTTAGAAAGCTTCTTTCAAGTTTTATTCTGAGGATGTTTCCTTTGACACCATAGGCTTCAAAGCACTCCCAAATATCCTATAGCCGACTCCACAAAAACAGTGTTATCAAAAGACTCAAAGAAAAGCACAATGTAGCTCTGTGAGAGGAATTCACCCACCACAGAGTACTATCTCAGAAAGCTTCTTTCTAGATTATATCTGAGGATATTTACTTTTTCACCATAGGCCTCAATGCCCTCCAAAATATCCCTTTGCATATTCCACAAAAACAGTGTTAGCAAACTGCTCCTTGTAAAGAACAGTTAACTCTGTGAGATGGATTCACATATCACAAACAATTTTCTCAGAAAGCTCCTTTGTAGTTTTTATCTGGGGATATTTCCTTAGTCACTGTGGGCTTCAATGCGATCCAAAATACCCCTTCTCACGTTCCCCAAAAACCATGCTACCAAACTGATCCATGAAAGGAATTGTGTAACTCTGTGAAATAAATTATCACATCCCAAAGTGGTTTCTCAGAAAGCTTCTTTGTGGTTTTTCTCTGAGGATATTTTCTTGGTCACCAAATACTTCGTTGCACTCCTAAATATCCTATTGCAGACTCCATGAAAACAGTGTTATCAAAAGTCTCTTAAAAAAGCATGGCATAGCTCTGTGAGATGAATTTACCCATCACAAAGCAGTTTCTCAAAAAACTTCCCTCTAGTTTTTTTCTGAGGATACTTCCATTTTCACCTTAGGCCTCAATGTGCCCAAAATATCCCTTTGCAGATTCCACAAAAAAAGTGTTTGCAAACTGCTCTATGAAAAGAAAGGTGTATCTCTGTGAGATGAATTCACACATCCCAAAGAACTGTCTCAGAAAGCGTCACTCTAGTATTTATCTGAGGATATTTTGTTAGTCAACGTAGGCTTCACGGCAATCTAAAATATCCCTTATCCAATTTCCCAAAAGCAGTGCTACCAAACTGATCCATGAAAGGAATTGTGTAACTCTGTGAGATGAATTAACGTATCATAAAGCAGTTTCTCAGAGGGCTTCTTTCCAGTTTTTATATGAGGATATTTCCTTTGTCACCACAGCTTCAATACACTCCAAGATATGCCCTTGTAGATTCCAAGAAAGCAGTGTTAACATACTGCCCTATGAAAGGAACAGTGTAATTCTGTGCATTGAATTCAAACATCACAAAGCAGATTCTCAGAAAATTTCTTTCTAGTTTTTCTACGAAGATATTTCCTTTTTCACTATCGACCTCAATGTGCTCCCAAATATCCCTTTGCATAGGCCATGAAAACACTGTTAGCAAACTGTTCCATGAAAAGAAACGTGTAAATCTGGGAGATGAATTCACGCATCACAAAGGAGTTTCTCAGGAAGCTTCTTTGCAGTTTTTATCTGTGGATATTTCCTTTGTCATCATAGGTTTTAAGGCAATCTAAAACATCCCTTCTCAGATTATGCAAAAACAGTGCTACCAAATTTCTGCATGAAAAGAATTGTGTAACACTGTGAGATGAATTCATAAATCACAAAGTGGTTTCTCAGAAGGCTTCTTTCTAGTTTTTATCTGAGGATATTTCCTCTTTCACTATATGCCTCAATGGGCTCCAAAATATCCCTTTGCAGATTCCATGAAAACAGCATTAGCAAACTGTTCCATGAAAAGATAGGTGTAACTCTGTGAGATGACTTCACACATCACAAAGGAATTTATCAAAAAGCTTCTTTCTGATTTTTATCTGAGGATATTTCCTTTGTCACTATAGACTTCCATGTGATCCAAAATATCCCTTCTAAGATTCCACCAAAACAGTGCTAATAAACTGATCCATGAAAAGAATCGTGTAAATCTGACAGATGAATTAACACATCACAAAGCAGTTTCTCAGAAAGCTTTGTTCTAGTTTTTATATGATGATATTTCGTTTGTCACCCTAATATTCAATGGACTCCAAAATATCCCTTTGAAGATTCCAAGGAAACGGTGTTAGGAAACTGCTCCCTGAAAAGGACAGTGTAACCCTGTGAGATGAATTCACACATCACAAAGTGGTTTCTCACAATGCTTCTTTCTAGTTTTTATCTGAGGATAATTCCTTTTTCACCATAGGTCTCAATGCACTCATAAATATCCCTTTGCAGATTTCACAAAAACAGTGTTATCAAACTACTCCATGAAAAGAAAGGTGAAACTCTGTAAGATGAATGCACACATCACCAAGAAGTTTCTCAGAAAGCTTCTTTCTAGTTTTTATCTGAGGATATTTCCTTTGTCAACATAGGCTTTAATGCAATCTAAAATATCCCTTCTCAGAGTCCCCAAAAGCAATGTGACAAAACTACTACATGCAAAGTATCATGTAACTCTGTGAGATGGATTTACACATCACAAATCAGATTCTCCAAAAGCTTCTTTCTAGCTTTTTTCTGAGGATATTTCCTTGTCGCCATAACTTCAATGTGCTCCAAAACATCCTATTGCAGATTCCAAGAAAAGAGTGCGAGCAAACTGCTCAGTGTAAACATCAGTGTAAGTGTGTGGGTTGAGGTCACACATCACAAAGTAGTTTATTGGAAAGCTTCTTGTTGTTTTTTATCTGATTATACTTTCTTTGTCATCATTGGCTTCAAAGCACTCCTGAATATCCTATTGCAGTTTCCAGGAAAAGAGTGTTAGCAAGCTGCTTAATAAAACAAATGGTGTAACTCTGTGAGATGAGATCACACGTCACAAAAAAATTTCTCAGAAAGCCTCTTTCTAGTTTTTTTCTGAGTATATTTCCTTTGTCACCATTGGCTTCAATGTGATCCAAAATATACCTTTTCAGTTTCCCCTAAAACAGTGCTCCCAAATTGATCCTTTAAATAAATTGTGTAACTCTGGGAGATGAATTAACACATCACAAAGTGGTTTCTCAGAAAGCTTCTTTACAGTTTTTATATGAAGATATTTCCTTAGTCACAGTAAGCTTCAGTGTGTTGCAAAATATTCCATTGCAGATTCTAAGAAAACAGTGTTAGCAGACTGCTAAATGAAAAGGACTTTGCAACTCTGTGAGATGAATTCACATGTTACAAAGCAGTTTCTCAGGAAGGTTCTATCCAGCATTTATCTAAGGATATTTACTTATTAATCATATGCCTCAACGTGCTCCCATTCATCCCTTTGCATATTCCACAAAAATAATGTTGACAAACTGCTCCATGAAAAGAAAGATGCAACAATGTGAGATGAATTCCCACATCACTAAATAACTTCTCAGAAAAGTTCTTTATTATTTTTTTCAGAGTATATTTCCTTTGTCACCACAGGCTTTAAAATAATCCTCTTCACATCCCCCAAAAACAGTGCTACCAAACTGCTTTTTGAAAAGAATTTTGTAACACTGTGAGAAGAATTCCCAAGTCACAAAGCAGTTTCTCAGAAAGCTTCTCTCCAGTTTTTGTCTGAGGTATTTCCATTGTCACCATAAGCTTCAATGCACTCCAACATCTCCCATTGCAGATTCCAAAAAAAGGTATTAGTAAACTGCTCAATCCAAAGAACAGTGTAACTCTGTGAGATGAATTCACACATCACAAAGTTTCTCAGAAATCTTCTTTCTAATTTTTATCTGAGGATAATTCTTTTTATACTATATGAATCAATGCACTCCCAAATATCACTTTGCACATTCCACGAAAGCAGTATTAGCAAACTGCTACATGAAAAGAAAGATGTAACATGGTGAGGTGAATTCACACATCACAAAGAACTTTTTCAGAAAGCTTCTTTCTCATTTTTATCTGAGCATATTCCCTTTGTCACCATAGGCTTCAAAGCAGTAAAAAAAAATCCTTTCTGAAATTTCCCAAAAACAGTGCTAACAGATTGATTCATGAAATGAATCATGCAATGCTGTGAGATGAATTAACACATCTCAAAGTGGTTTGTCAGAAACCTTCTTTCAATTTTTTTCTGAGGACAATTCCTTTGTCACCATAGGCTTTAATGTGATCCAAAATATCCAATTGCAGATTCCCCAAAAACAGTGCTACCAAAGTGCTCCATGAAAGGACTCGTGTAACTCTGTGATGTGAATTCAGAAATTACAAAGCAGTTTCTCAGAAAGCTTCTTTCTTCTGTTTGTCTGAGGACATTTCTTTGTTACCATAAGCTTCAAAATGCTCCGAAATATCCCATTGCAGATTCCAAGAAAACAGTGTAAGCAGTCTCCTAAATGAAAAGAACAGTGTGACTCTGTGAGATGAGTTCATACATCACAAAGTAGTTTCTCAGAATGCTTTTTTCTAGTTTTTATCTGAGGATATTTTCCTTTTCACCATAGCAAATGAGCTCCAAAATATCCCTTTGCAGATTCCACATAAGCAGTGTCAGCAAACTGCTCCATGAAAGACAGTGGTGACACTGTGAGATGAATTCCCACATCACAAAGAAGTTTCTCAGAAAGCTTCTGTATAATTTTCATCTGATAATATTTCCATTGTCACCATAGGCTTCAAGGTGATCCAAAATATTCCTTTTCAGATTCCCCAATAAAAGTGCTACCAAACTGTTCCATGAAAGGACTCGTGTAACTCTGTGAGATGAATTCAGAAATCACAAAGCAGTTTCTCAGAAAGCTTTTTTCTAGTTTTTGTCTGAGGATATTTCCTTTGTCACCATAAGCTTCAATGTGGTCCAAAATATCCCATTGCAGTTTCCAAGAAAACAGGGTTAGCAAACTGCTCAATGAAAAGAGGAGTGTATCTCAGAGATAATTGACACAATATAACGCAGTTTCTCAGTAAGCTTCTTTTTGGTTTTTATCTTAGGATAGTTTCTTTGTCACCACAGGATTCATTGTGCTCCCAAATATCCTATTGCCGATTCCATGAGAAAAGGATTATCAAACTGCTCATTGAAAAGAACGGTGTAGCTCTGTTAGATGAATGCACACATCATGAAGCAGTTTTTCAGAAAACTTCTTTCTCGTTTTTGTCTGAGGATATTTCCTTTTACACTATAGGCCTCAGTGCACTCCAAAATGTCCCTTTGTAGATTTCACGAAACTATTATAGCAAACTTCTCCATAAAAAGTAAGGTGTAGCTCTGTGAGATGCAATTACACATCATAAGGAAGTTTCTCAGAATGATTCTTACCAGTTTTTTCTGAAGAGACTTCCTTAGTCACCGTAGGCTCCAAAGGGATCCAAATTATCCCTTCTCCAATTCCACAAAAACAGTGCTAACAAACTGATCCATGAAAAGTGTCGTGCAACACAGTGAGATGAATTAAAGCATCACAAAGAGGTTTCTCAGAAAGCTTATTTCTAGTTTTTATATGAGGATATTTCCTTTGTCACCAAAAGCTTAAATGGGCTCCAAAATATCCCATCATAGATTGCAAGAAAACAGTGTTAGCAAACTGTTCAATGAAAAGAGAAGTGTAATCCTGTGAGATGAATTCACACATAACAAAGCAGTTTCTCAGAAAGTTTCTTTTTGGCTTTTATCTATTTCCTTTGTCACCATAGGCTTCAATGCTCTCCCAAATATCCCATTGTAGATTCCATGAAAACTGGTTATCAAACTGCTCAATGCGAAGAACGTGTAACTCTTTGAGATGAATTCACACATCACAAAGTAGTTTCTAAGAAATCTTCTAATTTTTATCTGAGGATATTTCTTTTTTCAGTATAGGCCTCAATGTGCTCCCAAATATCCATTTGCAGTTTCCATGAAAACAGTGTTACCACACTGCTCCAATGAAAAGAAAGTTGTATCTCTGTGAGATGAATTCAAACATCAAAAGGAACTTTCTCAGAAAGCTTCATTATAGTTTTTATCTGAGGATATTTCCTTTCTCACCAAAGGCTTCAATGTGATCCAAAATATCCTTTCTCAGATTCCCTAAAAACAGTGCTACCAACCTGCTCCATGAAAAGAATCGTGTAATTCTGTGAGATGAATTCACAAATAACAAAACAATTTCTCAGAAAAAATCTTTCTACTTTTTGTCTGAGGATATTTCCCTTTTCACAATAAGTTTCAATGTGCTCCAAAATATCTCATTGCAGATTCCAATAAAACAGTGCTAACAAACTACTCAATGAAGAAAACTATGAAAATTGCATTCACACATCACAAAGCAGTTTATCAGAAAGCTTCTTTTTTGGTATTTCTCTGAGGATATTTCTTTGTCATAAGCATCAGTGCGCTCCCAAATATCCTATTGCAGATTCCACTAAAACAGTGTGATCAAACGGCTCAATGAAAAGTACGGTGCAACTCTGTGAGATGAATTCAAACATCACAAAGCAGTTTCTCAGAAAGCTTCTTTTTGGTTTTCCTATGAGGATATTTCCTTTTTCACTATAGGCCTCAATGCACTGCCAAATATCCCTTTGCAGATTCCAAGGAAACAGTGTTAGCAAACTGCTCCATGAAAAGTAAGTTGTAACTCTGTGAGATGAATTCACACAATACAAGGAACTTTCTCAGAAAGCTTCTTTCTAGCTTTTTCTGAGCATAATTTCTTTTCACTTTAGGCCTCAATGCATTCCCAAATATCGCTTTGCAGATTCAAGGAAAACAGTGTTAGCAAACTACTCAATGTAAATGGCAGTGTAACTCTGTGAGATGCATTCATACATCACAAAACAGTTTCTCAAAAGGGTTCTTTCTCCTTTTACTATGAGGATATTTACTTTTTCACTATAGTCCTCAATGTGCTTGCAAATATCCCTTTGCAGATCCCATGAAAACTGTGCTAGCAAACTGCTCCATGTAAAGAAAGCTGTACCTCTGTGAGATGAATTCACAAATCACAAAGAACTTTCTCAGAAAGACTCTTTCTAGTTTTTATCTGATTATATTTCCTTAGTCACCATGGACTTCAATGCGATAAAAATATGCCTTATCAGATTCCCCAAAAACAGTGCTACCAAACTGACACATGAAAACAATCTTGTAACTCTGTGAGATGAATTAACATATCATAAAGCCATTTCTCATAAAGCTTCTTTCTAGTTTCTATATAGGATATTTCCTTTGTTACCATAAGTTTCAAAGTGCTCTGAAATATTTCATTGCAGATTCCAAGAATACAGTGTTACCAAACTGCTCAATGAATAGAATAGTGTAACTCTCTGTGATGTATTCACACATCACAAGGAAGTTTCTCACAAAGCTTCTTTCTAGTTTTTATCTGAGAATATTTCATTTTTCACCATAGGTCTCAATGCACTCCCAAATATCCCTTTGCAGATTCCACAAAAACAGTGTTAGCAAACTGCTCAATGAAAAGAAATGTGTAACTCTGTGAGATGAAACCATGAATCCCAAAGAACTTTCAGAGAAAGCTTCTTTCTTGTTTTTATCTGAGGATATTTCCTTTGTCACCATAGACTTCAAGGCATTAAAAAATATCATTTCTCAGATTCCCCAAAAACAGTGCTACCAAGTGGCTCCATGACAAGAATCATGCAACTCTGAGATGAATTCACAAATAACAAAGGAGTTTCGCAGAAAGCTTCTTTCTAGTTACTGTCTGCAGGTATTTCCTTTTTCACCACAAACTTTAATGCACTCTGAAACATACCATTGCAGATTCCAAGGAAGTAGTATTAGAAAACTGCTCATTGAAAAGAACAGTGTAACTATGTTTAATGAACTCAGACATCCCAAAGCTTTTAGTTTCTCAGAAAGTTTATTTTTGATTTTTATCTGAGAATATTTCCATTGTCATCATAGGCTTCAATGCAATCCAAAATAACTCCTCAGATTCCCCAAAAACAGTGCTACCAAACTGCTCTAAGAAAAGAATCGTGTAACTCTGTCTGATGAATTTACAAATCACAGAGCAGTCTCTCAGAAAGTTTCTTTCTACTTTTTGTCTGAGGATATTTTCTTTTTCACAATAAGCCTCAATGCACTCCAAATTATCCCATGGAAGATTCCAAGGAAACAGTGTTAGCAAAGTCCTCAATGAAAAGAACAATGTAACTCTCTGAAATGTATTCACACATCACAAAGCAGTTTCTCAGAAAGCTTCTTTTTATTTTTTGTCTGAGGATATTTCCTTTTCGCAATAAGATTCAATGTGCTCTGAAATATGCCATTGCAGATTCCAAGAAAACAGTGTTAGCAAACTGCTCAGTGAAAAGTACAGTGTAAGTCAGTGAGTTGAATTCACACATCGCAAAGCAGTCTCTCACAAAGCTTCTTTCTAGTTTTTCCATGAGTTTAATTCATTTTTTCACTATAAGCCTCTATGTGCTCCTAAATATCCCTTTGCATATTACAAGAACACAGAGTTAGCAAACTGCTCAAAGAAAAGATCAGTGTAACTTCATGAGATGATTTGACAAAACAAAAAGCAGTATCTCAGAAAGCTTCTTTTTCGTATTTATCTGAGGATATTTCCTTTGTCACCCTAGGCTTCATTGCAATCCAAAATATCCCTTCTCAGATTCCCCAAAAACAGTGTTACCAAACTGCTCCATGAAAAGAAAGATGTAACTTTATGAGAAGAATTCACACATCACAAATAACTTTCTTAGACACCTTCCCTCTAGTTTTTAACTGATGATATTTCCTTTGTCACCATAGGCTTCAATGCGATCCAATATATCCCTTCAAAGATTCCCCAAAAACAATGCTACCAAACTGATCCATGAAAAGGGTCGTGTAACTCTGTTAGATGAACTAACACACAACAAAGCAGTGTCTCAGAAAGATTTATTCTGGTTTTTCTATGAGGATATTTCCTTTGTCACCATAGGCTTCAATATACTCCGAAATATCCTATTGCAGATTCCACGAAAACAGTGCTATCTCACTTCTCAATGAAAAAAATGGTGTAACTGTGTGGGATGAATTCACACAACACAAAGCTGTTTCTCAAAAATCTTCTTTCTAGTTTTTTTCTGAGGATATTTCCTTTATCACCGTAGGCGTCAAAGCGTTCCAAAATATCCCTTTGCAGATTCCACAAAAACACTGTTAGCACACAGCTCCATGAAAAGAAATGTGTACTTCGGTGAGATGAATTCACACATTACAGACAACGTTCACAGAAAGCCTCTGTCTAGTTTACATGTGAGGATATTCTCCTTTTCACTATAGGCCTCAATGTGCTCCCAAATATCTCTGTGCAGATTCCACGAAAACTGTTAGCAAACTGCTCCATGAAAAGAAAGCTATAACTTTGTGAGATGAAGTAACACATCAGAAAACGGTATCTAAGAAATATTCTTTCTAGCTTTTATATGAGGATATTTCCTTTGTCACCATAGGCCTCATAGTGCTCCCAAATATCCCTTTGGAGATTCCACGAAAACAGTGTGGGCAAATTCTCCATGAAAACAAAGATAAAACTCTGAGAGATGAATTCACATATCACAAAGAACTTTCTCAGAAAACTTCTTTCTAGTTTTTATCTAAGAAACTGTTCAATGAAAAGAATCGTGTAACTCTGTGAGATGAATTCAAAAATCACAAAGTAGTTTCTCAGAAAGCTTCTTTCTTGTTTTTGTCTGAGGATATTTCCTTTGTCACTACAAGCTTCAGTGCATTCTGAATTATCCCAGTGCAGATTCCCAGAAAACAGTGTTGGAAAACTGATCAATGAAAAGAGCAGTGTAACTCTGTGAGATGAACTCACACATCACAAAGTAGTTTCTCAGAAAGCTTCTTTCTAGTTTTTATATGCAGATATTTCCTTTTGAACCATAGGCTTCAATGTGCTCCAAAATATCTCTTCTCAGACACCACAAAAGTGATGGCAAAGAGCTCCCTGAACAGAAACGTTTAGCTCTATGAAATGAATGCACAAATCACAAGGGATTTTCTCTGAAAGCGTCTCTCCAGTTTTTACCTGGAGAATTTTCTTTTTTCACCTAAGGCCTCTATGTGCTCCCAAATATCCCATTACAGATTCCTCAAAAACAGTGTTACCAAATTGCTCAATGAGAAGAAAGATTTAACTCTGTGAGATGAACGCACCCAACTCAAAACAGTCTGTCAGAAAGCTTCTAGTTTTTATCTGAAAATTATCTTTTCCTTTTTCACCATGGGCTTCTCTGTGCTCTGAATATCCCTTTGTAGATTCCACAACATCAGGGTTAACAAACTGCTCAATGAAAAGAAAGGTTTACCTCTGGGAGAAGAATTCACACATCACAAAGAAATTTATCAGAAAGCTCCTTTCTAGCTTTCATCTGTGCAGCATATTTACTTTTCCACCATCACCCTCAATGCCTTTCCAAATATCCCTTCTCAGACAACACAAACCCAGTGATGCCAAACTTCTCAATCAACAAAATGGTTTATCTCTCTGAGATGAATACACACATCACAAAACGGTTTCTCACAAACCTTCTTACCAGTTTTTATCTGAAGATATTTCCTTTTTCAATATCAGCCTCTATGAGCTCCAAAACATCCCTTTGCAGATTCCCCAAAAGCAGTGCTACCAAACTTCTCAATGAAAAGAAAGGTATAACTCTGTCAGATGAATTCACCCATCAAAAAGCAGTTTCTCATAAAGCTTCTTTCTAGTTTTTATCTGAGAATAATTCTTTTTTCACCATAGGACTCAAGGTACTCCCAAATATCCCTTTGAAAATTCCAGGAAAGAAGTTTTAGCAAACTGTTCCATGGAAAAAAGGTGTAACTCAGTGTGATGAACTCACACATCACAAAGAACTTTCTCAGAAATCTTTCTTGTGTTTATCTGAGTATAATTCCTTAGTCACCAAAGGCTTCAATACGATCCAAAATACTCCTTCTTAGATTCCCCAAAAACAGTGTTGCCAAACTGGTCCATGAAAAGGATCATGTAACTCTGTGAGATGAATTAGCACATCAAAACTGGTTTCTCAGAGAGCTTGTTTATAGTTTTTATGGGAGCATATTTCCTTTATCACCTTCAGATTCAATGTGCTCCTAAATATCCCATTGCAGGTTTCAAGAAAACTGTGTTAGCAAACTGCTCAATGAAAAGAAGACTGTAACTCCATGAGATGAATTTACACATCACAAAGCAGTTTCTGAGAAATCTTCTTTCTAGTTTTTATATGAGGATACTTCCTTTTCACCATTGGCCTCAAAGCACTCACAAATATCCCTTTGCAGATTCCAAAAAAAAAACAGTGCTGGCACACGGCTGAATGAAAAGAAAGGTACAACTCTGTGAGATGAATTCACAAATCACAAAACAATTTCTCAGAAAGCTTCTTTTTGGTTTTTGTGAGAGGATATTTTCCTAGTTATCATAGGCTTCAGTGTGCTCCCAAATATCCTATTGCAGATTCCACAAAAACAGCGTTATCAAACAGCTCAATTAAAACAACAGCATAACTCTGTGAGATGAATTCACACATGATAAAGTAGTTTCTCAGAAATCTTCTTTCTAGTTTTTAATTGAGGTTATTCCCTTTGTCACCATAGGCTTCAGTGTGACCCAAAATATCTCTACTCAGACTCCCCAAAAACAGTGCTACCAAACTGTTCCATGAAAAGAATGGTGTAACTCTGTGAGATGAATTCACATATCACAAAGATGCTTCTCAGAAAATTTCTTTCTAGTTTTTATCTGAGGATATTTGCTTTTTCAGAATTTTAATCAATGCACTCTCCGATATCCCATAGCAGATTAAATGAAAAAAGTGTTATCAAACTTTTCAATGAAAACAATGGTGTAACTCTGTGAGATGAATTCACACATCACAAAGCAGTTTCACAGAAAGCAACTTTTTGGACTTTTATCTGGATATTTCCTTTGTCTCCATAGGTTTCAATGCAGTCTGAGATATACTATTGCAGATTACATGAAAACAGTGTTATCAAACTGGTCAATGAAAAGAATGGTGAAACTGTAAGATGAATTCACACATCACAAAACTGTTTCTCAGAAAACTTCTTTCTAGTTTTTATATGAGGATATTTCCTTTTAAACCACAGGCTTCAATGTGCTCCCAAATATCCCTTCTCAGACACCACAAAAACAGTGATGTCAAAATGCTCCCTCAAGAGAAACTTTTAGCCCTATGAGATGAATACACACATCATAAAGGAGTTTCTCAGAAAGCTTCTCTCCAGTTTTTACCTGAAGGTGTTTCCTTTTTACCATTGAACTCTATGCACTCCCAAATATCCCTTTGCAGACTCCAGAAAAACGGTGTTAGCAAACTGCTCAATGAAAAGTAAGGTGTAACTCTGTGAGATGAATTCACCCATCACATGGGAGTTTCTCAAAAAGCTTCTTTCTCGTTTTTATATGTGGATAATTTCTTTTAAACCATAGGCTTCAATGTGTTCCCAAATATCCCTTCTCAGACACCACAAAAACACTGAAGCCAAAGTGCTCCCTCAATGGAAACGTTTAGCTCTATGAAGTGAATACATACATCACAAAGGAATTTCTCAGAATGCTTCTCAAGGCCTCAAGGTGCTCCAAAATATCCCTTTGCAAATTCCAGGAAAGAAGTTTAAGCAAACTGCTCCACGAAAAGAAAAGTGTAACTCTGTGAGATGAATTCACAAATCAGAAAGCAGTTTCTCAGAAAGCTTCTTTCTAGTTTTTGTCTGAGGATATTTCCTTTTTCACCATATTTCTCAATGCAATCCAAAAAATCCCTTCTCAGATTCCCCAGAAACAGTGCAAAAAAACTGTTCCATGAAGAGCGTCATGTAACTCTGTGAGGTGAATTCACAAATCACAAAGTAGTTTCTCAGAAAGCTTCTTTCTATTTTTTGTCTGAGGATATTTCCTTTGTCATCCTAAGGTTCAATGCTCTCTGAAAAATCCCATTGCAGATTCCAGGAAAACAGTGTTAGAAAACTGCTCAATGAAAAGAACAGTGTAATTCTGTGAGTTGAATTCACACATCACAAAGCAGTTTCTCTGAAATATTCTTTTTGGTCTTTCTATGAGGATATTTCCTTTGTCACCACAAGCTTCAATGTGCTCCAAAATATTAGATTTCAGATTCCAAAAAAAAAAAAAAAAACTGAGTAAGCACACTGCTCAATGACAAGAACAGTGTAGCTCTGTGAGATGAATTCATGCATCACAAAGCAGTGTCTCAGAACACTACTTTCAAGTTTTTATCTGAGGATATTCCCTTTATCAAAATTGGCCTCAAGGCGCTCCCAAATATCCCTTTGCAGATTCTACGAAAACAGTGGTAGCAAACTGCTCCATGAGAAGAAAAGTGTAACTCTGTGAGATTAATTCACACATCACAAAGAACTTTCTCAGAAAGCTTCTTTCAATGTTTTATCTGAAGATATTTTCTTTGTCACCATAGGCCTCAATGCGATCCAAAATATCCGGTCTCAGAAGCCTCAAAAGTAGTACTACCAAATTGCTCCATGTAAAACAATCGTGTAACTCTGTTAGATTAATACACAAATCACAAAGCAGTTTTCCTTTTTCACCGTAGGCCTCAATGAGCTTGCAAATATCCCTTTGCAGAGTCAATGAAAACGGTGTATCCAAACTGCTCCATGATAACAACAGTGTAAATCTGTGGAATGAATTAACACATCACAATACAGTTTCTCAGAAAGCTTCCTTTTGGTTTTTTGTCTGAGGTTATTTCCTTTGACACCATAGGCTTCAATGTACTGTCAAATATCCTATTGCAGATTCCATGGGAACAGTGTTAGCAACCTGCTCCAAGCAAAGAATCGTGTAATTCTGTGAGATGAATTCACACATCACAAAGAAGTTTCTTAGAAAGCTTCATTCTACTTTTTATCTGAGTATATTTTCTTTGTCAACCTAGGATTCAACACGATCCAAAATATCCATTCTCAGGTACCACAAAAACAGTGCTACCAACCTGCTTCATGAAAAGAATGGTGTAACACTGTGAGATGAATTTACACATCCCAAAGCTGTTTCTCAGAAAGCTTCTTTCTAGTTTTCATTGGAGGATATTTCCATTCTCACCACATTTCTCATTGTGCTCCTGAATATCCAATTGCAGATTAAATGAAAAAAAATGTTAACAAATTTCTCAATGAAAAGAACTTTGTAACTGTTTGAGACGAATTCACACATCACAAAGCAGTTTCACAGTAAGCTTCTTTTTGGTTTTTACTGAGGATATTTCCTTTGTCAACATAGACTTCAATGACGAAATCTTCAATGATGAAAACAATGATACCAAAGTGCTCCCTCAACAGAAACATTTAGATCTATGAGATGAATGCACACATCAAAAAGCAGATTCTCAGAAAGCTTCTCTCCAGTGTTTATCTGAAGATATTTCCTTTTACGCCATTGGACTCTATGCGCTCCCAAATATCCCTTTGCAGATTCCACAAAAAGAATGTTACTAAACTGCTCCATTAAAACAAAGTGGTAACTCGGTGAGATGAATTCACTCACCATGAAGAAGTTTCTCAGAAACCTTCTTTCTAGTTATTATCTGAGGATATTTCCTTTGTTGCCACAGGCTTCAATGCACTCTGAAATATCAGATTGCAGATTCCAAGAAAATAGTGTAAGCAAACTGCTCAATGCAAAGAACAGTGTAACTCTGTGAGATGAATTCACCCATTACAAAGGAGTTCATCAGAAAGCTTCTTTCTAATTTTTATCTGAGGATATTTCCTTTTTCTATTTAGGCCTCAAGGAGCTCCTAAATATCCCTCGCAGATTCCAGGAAAACACTGTTAGGAAACTTGTCCATGAAAAGAAAGGTGTAACTCTGCGAGGCGAATTCACACAACATGAAGAAGTTATCAGAAAGCTTCTTTCTAATTTTTAACTGAGGAGATTTCCTTCGTCACCAGAGGCTTCATTGCTATCCAAAATATCTCTTCTCAGATTCCCTCAAAAGAGTGCTACCAAACTGCTCCATGAAAAGAAAGGTGTAACTCTGTGACATCAGTTTACAAATCACAAAGGAGTTTCTCAGAAATATTCTTTATAGCTTTTATCTGAAGATATTTCCTTTCTCACATTAGGCTTCAATGCGATCCAAAATATCCCTAATCAGATTCTCCAAAAACAGTGCTACCAAACTGATCCATGAAAACAATTGTAAAACTGTATGAGATGAATACACAAATCACAAAGTACTTTCTTAGAAAGCTTCTTTCTCGTTTTTGTCTGAGGATTTTTCCTTTATCACCATAGGCCTTAATGAGCTCATGAATATAACTTTGCAGATTTCCCAAAAACAATGTTAGCAAACTGCTCCTTAAAAACAATGGTGGAAATTTGTGAGATGAATTCACACATCACAAAGCAGTTTCTCAGAAAGCTTCCTTTTGGTTTTGGTCTGAGGATATTTCCTTTGGCAACATAGGCTTCAACGTGTTCCAAAATACTCTATTGCAAATTCCATGAATATGGTGTTAGCAAAGTGCTCCAAGAAAAGAATCATGTAACTCTGTGAGATGAATTCACATATCACAAATACATTTCTCAGAAAGTTTCTTTCTAATGTTTATCTGAGGATATTTCCTATGTCACCATAGACTTCAATGCAACCCAAAATATCCCTTCTCAGATTCCCCAAAAACAGTGCTACCAAACTTTTCCATGAAAAGAATGGTGTGACTCTGTGAGATGAATGCACATATCACAAAGATGTTTCTCAGAAAACTTCTTTCTAGTTTTTATCTGAGGATATTTCCTTTTTCACTGTACTCCCAAATATAAATTTGCAAATTCCACGAAAACGGTGTTAGCAAATTCCTTCATGAAAAAAATTGGGTAATCCTTTGAAATAAATTCAGGCATCATAAATAATTTTCTCAAAAGCTTCTCTTGATTTTTTGTCTGAGGATATTTCCTTTGTCATTATAGGCTTCAATGCAATAAAATATATCCATTCTCAGATCCCCCTAAAACAGTGCTACCTAACTGTTCCAAGAAAAGAAAGGTATACCTCTGTGATACGAATTCACACATCACAAAGAACTTTCTCAGAAGGCATCTTTGTAGTTTCTTTCTTATGATATTTCCTTTGTCACCATAGGCTTCAATGAAATTCAAAATATCCCCTCTCAGATTCTCCAAAAGCAGTGCTACCAAACTGCTCCATGAGTAGAATCGTGTAACTCTGTGAGATGAATTCACAAATCAAAAAGGAGTTTCTCAGAAAGCTTCCTTCTAGTTTTTGTCTGAGGATAATTCCTTTCTCACCCTAAGCTCCAATGCACTCCAAAATATCCCATTGCAGATTCCAAGAAAAGAGTATAAGCAAACTGGTCAATGAAAAGAACAATGTAACTCTGTGAGATGAATTCACACATCACAAGGCAGTTTTTCGGAAATCTTGTTTCTAGTTTTTATCAGAGGATATTTCCTTTTTCACTCTCGGCCTCATTGTGTTCCAGAATATGCCATTTCAGATTACAGGGAAACAGTGTTAGCAAACTGCTCCATGAAAGAAAGGTGTAATTCTGTGAGACGAATTCACTCATCACACAGAACTTTCTTAGAAAGTTTCTTTCAAGTTTTTATAGAAGGATATTTCCTTTGACACCATAGTCTTCAATGTGACACAAAATATATTTTCTCAAAATTCCCAAAAACATTGTTACCAAACTGATCCGTGAAAAGGATCATGTAACTCTGTGAGATGAATTCACACATCACAAAGCGGTTTCTCAGAAATCTTCTTTCTACTTCTTTTATGAGGATTTTCCTTTGTCACCTTATGCTTCAATCTGATCTGAAATAACCCAGTGCAGATTCCAAGAAAACAGTGTTAGAAAACTGCTCAATGAAAAGAACAGTTTAACTCTGTAGGACGAATTCACACACCACAAAGTAGTTTGTCAGAAAGCTTCTTTCTAGTTTTTATCGGCGGATATTTCCTTTTTCACCTTAGGTTTCAATGTGATTCAAAATATCCCTTCTCAGACTCCTCAAAAACACTGCTACCAAATTGATTCACGAAGAGAATGGTGTAACTCTGTGAGATGAATTCACAAATCACAAAGCAGTTTCTCAGAATGCTTCTCTCTAGCTTTTTCTGAGGATATTTCCTTTGTCACTATAGGCTTCGATGCGCTCTGAAGTATCCCATTGCAGATTCCAAGAAAACAGTGTCAGCAAACTCCTCCATGAAAAGAAAGGTGTAACTCTGTGAGACGAATTCACACATCACAAAGAAATTTCTCAGAAAGGTTTTTTCTAGTTTTTATCTTACGATATCTCCTTTGTCACCACAGGCTTCAAGGTGATCCAAAATATTCCTTCTCAGATTCACCATAAACTGTGCTACCAAACTGCTCCATGAAAATAATTGTGTAATGCTGTGAGACAAATTAACACATCACAGCATTTTGTCAGATTGCTTATTTCCGGATTCTATATGAAGCTATTTCCTTTTCTACCTTAGGCTTCAATGTGCTCCCAAATATTCCTTCTCAGACACAACAAAAACAGTGATGTCAAAGTGCTCCCTGAGCAGAAATGTTTACCTCTATGAGATGAATCCACACATCATAAAGGAGTTTCTCAGAAAGCTTTTCTCCAGTTTTTACCTGAAGATATTTCCTCTTTTGCCATTGGATTCTAAGGGCTCCTGACCATCCCTTTGCAGATTCCACAAATACAGTTATATCAAAATGCTCAATGAAAATAAAGGTGTAACTCTGTGAGATGAATTCACGTATCACAAAGCAGTTTCTCAGAAAGCTTCTTTCTAGTTTAAATCTGAGGATATTTCCTTTTTCACCATAGTCTTCAATGTGCTTCCAAATATCTCCTCTCAGATACCACAAAAAGAGTAATACCAAACTCTTCAATCAACAAAAGGTTCAAACTCTATGAGGTGAATATACAGATCACAAAACCGTTTTGCAAAAAGCATCTCTCCAGTTTTATCTGAAGTTGTCTTCTTTTTCTCTTTAGGCCTCTAGGAGCACCTGAATGTCTCTTTTCAGATTCCACAAATACAGTGATACCAAACTGCTCAAAGAAACAAAGGTGTACCACAGTGTGATGAATATATCTATCACAAAAAATTTCTCAGAAGTCTTTTTTCTAGTGTTTTACTCAGGATATTTATTTTTCCACCATCAGTGTCCATGCACTCCCAAATATCCCTTCTCAGACACCACAAAGACCGTTGTACCAAAATGATTCATGAAAAGATTCATGGAACTCTGTGAGATGAATTAACATATCACAAAGCGGTTTCTCAGCAAGCTTTTTTCTAGTTTTTATATGAGGATAATTCTTTTTCACAAAAGGCCTCAATGCACTCCAGAATATGACATTGCAGATTCCATGAAAACAGTGTCAGAAAACTGCTCGATGAAAAGAGAGTTGTAACTCTGTGAGATGAATTCACACATCACAAAACAGTTTCTCTGAAACTTTCCTTCTAGTTTAAATCTGAGGATATTTCCTATGTCCCCATAAGCTTGAATTCGATCCAAAATATCCCATTACAGATTCCAAGAAAAGTGTTAGCAATCTGCTCAATGAAAGGAGCAGTGTAACACTGTGAGATGAATTCACACATCACAAGGCAGTTTCTCAGAAAGCTTCTATTTGTTTTTTATTGGAGGATATTTTCTTTTTCACTACAGGCCTCAAAGCGCTCAGGAATATCCCATTGCCGATTCCTCGAAAAACTGTTAGCAAACTGCTCCATGAAAAGAAAGATTTAATTCTGTGAGATGAATTCATTCATCACAAAGAACTTTCTCAGAAAGCTTCTTTCTAGTTTTTATCTGAGGCTATTTCCTTTGTCACCATACTTTTCAATGCAACACAAATTATCCCTTCTCAGATTCCCCAAAAACACTGCTGCCAAATAGATCGATGAAAAAGATAGTGTAACTCTGTGGGATGAATTCATAAATCACAAAGGAGTTTTTCAGAAAAACTCTTCCTAGTTTTTTTCTGAGGATATTTCCTTTCTCACAATAAACTTTGATGTGCTCTGAAATATCCTATTGCAGATTCCAAGAGAACAGTGTTATCAAATTGATCCATGAAAAGAAAGATGTAACTCCGTGAGAAGAATTTGCACACCACAAAGCAGTTTCTCAGAAAGCTTCTTTCTAGTTTTTGTCTGAGTATACTTCCTTTTTCACTCTAAGCCTCCCTGTGCTACCACATATTCTTTTGCAGATTCTGCGAAAACAGTGTTAGAGACTGCTCCATGAAAAGAAAGGTGAAACACTGTGAGGTGAATTCACACATTCCAAAAACCTTTCTCAGAAAGCTACTTTCTAGTTTCCATCTGAGGATATTTCCTTTGTCACCATGGGCTACAACACATCCAAAATTTCCCTTCTCAGATTCCCCCAAAACAGTGCTATCATTTGTTACATAAAAAGGATTGGGTAACTCTGTGAGATGAATTAACACATCAGAAATTGTTTTCTCAGAAAGCCTCTTTCTAGTTTTTATACGAGGGTATTTCCTTTGTCACCTTAAACTTCAATGTACTCTGAACTAACCCTTTGCAGATTCCACAAAAACAGTTTTAGTAAACTGCTCAATGAGAAGAATGGTGTAAATCTGTGAGATGAATTTGCACATCACAATGAAGTTTCTCAGAAAACTTCTTTCTAGTTTTTATGTGAGAATATTTGCTTTTTTACCATAGATCTCAATGCGCTCCCAAATATGCCTTTGCAGATTACATTAAAGAAGTGTTAGCAAACTGCTCCATGGAAAGAAAGGTGTAAATCTGTGAGATGAACTCACACATCACAGAGAAGGTTATCAGAAAGTTCCTTTTTAGCTTTTATTCATGGATATTTACTATGCCACCATAAGCTTCAATGTGCTCTGAAATACCCATTGCAGATTCCAAAAAAACAGTTTTAGTGCACTGTTCAATGAAAAGAATAGTGTTACACTGTGAGATGAATTCACACATCACAAAGCAGTTTCTCAAAAGTTTCTTTCTAGTTTTTATCTGAGGAATTTCCTTTTTCACCATAGGCCTCAGTGCACTCCCATATATCCCCTTGAAGATTCCACAAAGAGAGTGTTAGCAAATTGCTCAACAAAAAGAACATTGTAACTGTGTGAGATGAGATCACACATCACAAATCAGCATCTCAGAAATGTTCTTTTTTGTGTTTATCTGAGGATATTTCCTTTGTCACCATAGGCTTCAATGTGCTCCCAAATATCTTATTGCAGATTTCACAAAAACAGTGGTATCTAACAGCTAACTAAAAGAATGGGGTAACTCTGTGAGACAAATTCACACATCAAAAAGCAGTTTCTCAGAAAGTTTCTTTCTAGATTTTATCTGAGGATACTTCCTATTTCATGATTGGTCTCAATGTGCTCCCAAGTATCGCTTCGCAGATATCACAAAAATAGTGATAGCAAACTGCTCCATAGAAAGAAGGGTGTAACTCTCTGAGATGACTTCACACGTCACAAAGAACTTTCTCAGAAACCTTCTTTCTAGTTTTTATCTGAGGATATTTCCTTTTTCACCATAAACCTCAGTGCGTTCTGAAGTATCCTTTTGCAGATTCCACTTAAACAGTGTTAGTAAACTGCTCCATGAAAAGAAAGGTGTAACTCTGTGACATGAATTCACACATCATAAAGAGGTTTCTCAGAAAGCTTCTTTCTAGTTTTTATCTGAGGCTATTTCCTTTGTCACCATAGGCTTTCAATGCGATACAAATTATTCCTTCCAGATGCCACTAAAATAGTACTATCAAACTGACCCATGAAAAGATGATGTAACTCCGTGAGAATTTGCAAATCACAAGGCAGTTTCTCAGAAAGCTTATGTCTTCTTTTTGTCTGAGGATATTTCCTTTGACACCATGAGCTTCAATGCACTCTGAAATATCCCATTGCAGATTCCATGAAATCAGTGCTGGCAAAATGCTCAATGAGTAGACAAGTGTAACTCTGAGAGATGAATTCACACATGGCAAGGAAGTTTCTCAGAAAGCTTCTTTCTAGTTTTTATGTGAGAATATTTTCTGTGCCACCATAGACTTCAATGTGAAACAAAGTATCCCTTCTCAGACACCACAAAAACAGTGCTACCAAACTGATTCATGCAAAGAGTTGTGAAATTCTGTGAGAAGAATTCGCAAATCAGAAAGCAGTTTCTCAGAAAGCTTCTTTCTAGTTTTTATCTGAGGATATTTCCTTTGTCATCATAAGCTTCTTTCTAGTTTGTATCTGAGGATATTGTGTAACTCTGTGGGAAGACTTCAAAAAACTCAAAGCAGTTTCTCAGAAAGCTACCTTTTAGCTTTTATCTGAGGTTCTTTCCTTTTTCATCATAGGCCTCAATGCACTCTCGAATATCCCTTTGCAGATTAGATGAAAACAGTGTTAGGAAAATTCTCAATGTAAAGAAACTTGTAACTCTTTGAGGTGAAATCACACATAACAAAGAAGGTTCACAGGCTTTCTGTGAAAAGAAGCCTTTTCTTTTTGGTTTTTCCCTGAAGATATTTACTTTGTCACTGTAAGCTTAAAATGCACTCTGAATTATCCCATTGTGGATTCCAAGAAAACAGTGTTAGCAAACTGATCAATGAAAAGAAAAGTGTAATTCTATGAGATGAATTCACACATCACAAAGAATTTTTTTCAAAAACTTCTTTCTAGTTATTATCTGAGGATATTTCCTTTGTCACCGTAGGCTTCAATGGGATAAAAAATATCCCTTCTCGGATTCCCCAAGAGCAGTGCTACCAAACTGCTCCATGAAAAGAAAGGTGTAACTCTGTGAGATGAATTTACAAATTAGAAAGCAGTTTCTCAGAAAGTTTCTTTCTAGTTTCTGTCTGAGGATTTTTCATTTACAATATAAGTTTCAATGTGCTCTGAATTATCCCATTGCAGATTCCAAGAAAACAATGTTAACACATTGCTCAATGAAAAGAACATTGTAACTCTGTCAGATGAATTAGCACATCACAAAGCAGTTTCTCAGAAGGCTTCTTTTCGGTTTTTATCTGAGGACATATACCTTTTCACGAAAGCTTCAATACACTCCAAAATATCCTATTGCAGATGCCACCAAAACAGGGTTATCAAACTGCTCAATGAAAATAATGGTGTAACTCTGTGAGATGAATTTACACATCACAAATCAGTCTGTAACATTGTGAGACGAATTCACACATAAAAAGAAGTTTCTCAGTTATAATTTTTCTAGTTTTTATCTGAGGATATTTCATTTGTCAACATGGACTTTAATGTGATCCAAAATATCACTTCTCAGATTCCCCAAAAAGAGTGCTATGAAACAACCCCACGAGAAGAATCGTGTAACTCTGGGAGATGATTTCACAAACCACAAAGCAGTTTCTCAGAAAGCTTCTTTCTAGTTTTTGTCTGAGGATATTTCCTTTTTTACCATTTGCATCAATGTGCACATGAATATCCCTTTGAAAATTCCAGGAAAACAGTGATAGCAAACTGTTCCATGAAAAGAAAGGTGTATATCTGTGAGATGAATTCACACATCACAAAGCAGTTTCTCAGAAAGCTTCTTTTTGGTTTTTGTCTGAGGATATTTCCTTTTTCACCATAGGCTTCAATGCGCTCCAAAATATCCTATTGCAGATTCCATGAAAACAGTGTTATCAAACTGCTCAATGAAAAGAATGCTGTAGTTCTATAAGATGAAATCAAACATCACAAAACTGTTTCCCAAAAAGCTCCTTTCTAGTTTTTATCTGAGGATATTCCCTTTTTCACTATAGGCCTCAATGCGCTCCGGAATATTCCATTAAAAATAAAATGAAAGCAGTGTTAGCAAACTGCTTCATGAAAAGAAAGGTGTAACTCTGTGAAATGAATTCCCACATTACAAATAACTTTCTCAGAAAGCTTCTTTCTAGTTTTTAACTTAATATATTTCCTTTGTCAACATAGGTTTCAATGCGATCCAAATTATTCCTTCTCAGATTCACTAAAAACAGTGCAACCAAACTGCTCCATGAAAATAATCGTGTAATTCTGTGAGATTAATTCACACATCACAAAGTTATTTCTCAGAAACCTTCTTTCTAGTTTTTATCTCAGCGTATATTCCTTTTCACCATATTCCTCAATGGCCTCCAGAATATTCCATCGCAGATGCCACAAAAGAAGTGTTAGCAAAGTTCAAAATGAAAAGAAAGTTGTAAATCTGTGAGATAAATTCACACATCACAAAGTAGTTTCTCAGAAAGCTTCTTTCTAATTTTTATCTGAGTATATTTCCTTTGTCACCATAGGCTTCATTGTGATACAAAATATCCCATCTCAGATACCCCAAAAACAGTGCTACGAAATTGTTCCATGAAAAGAATTGTGTAACACTGTGAGATGAATTTATCAAACACAAAGCAGTTTCTCAGAAAGCTTCTCTCTAGTATTTTTCTCAGGATATTTGCTTTTCAACATTTGCCTCAATGCACTCATGAATATCTCTTTGCAGATTCCAGGAAAATAGTGTTAGCAAATTACTCCATGAAAAGAAAGGTGTAAATCTTTGAGGTGATATCACAAATCACAAAGCAGTTTCTCAGAAATGTTCTGTTTGGTTTTTGTCTCAGGATATTACCTTTGTCACCATAGGCTCCAAAGTGACCCAAAATATCCCTACTGAGATTCCCAAAAACAGTGCTCTGAAACTGTTAAATGACAAAAATGGTGTATCTTTGTGAGATGAATTCACAAACCACAAAGATGTTTCTCAGATAACTTCTTTCTAGTTTTTATCTGAGGATATTTCTTTTTTCACCATATTCTTCCATGCGTTCCTGAATATCACTGCAGATTAAACAAAAAAAGTGTTAGCAAAATTCTCAATGAAAAAAATGCTGTAACTCTGTGAGATGGATATACACATCATAAACCAGATACTCAGAAAGCTTCCTTTTGGTTTTTATCTGAGGATATTTCCTTTGTCACCACAGGCTTCAATGCACTCCCAAGGATCCTATTACAGATTCCACGAAACCAGTGTTTTCAGACTGCTTAAGGAAATAATGGTGTAATTCTTTGAGATGAATTCATGCATCACAAAGCATTTTCTCAGAAAGATTCTTTCTACTTATTATCTGATAGTATTTCCTTTTTCACTATATGAATCAATGTGCTCCCAAATATCTCTTTGCAGATTCCAGGAAAACAGTGCTAGCAAACAGCTCCTAGAAAAAGATGGTGTAATTGTGTGAGATGAAATCACACATCACAAAGAACTTTCTCAGAAAGCTTCTTATTAGTTTTTATCTGAAGATATTTCCTATGTCACCATAGGCTTCAAGGTGATCCAAAATATCCTACTGTAGATTCCATGAAAACAGTGTTATTAAACTGCTAAATGAAAGAATGGTGTACCTTTGTGAGATGAAGTCACACATCACAAAGCAGTTTCTCAGAAAGCTCCTTTCTAGTTTTTATCTAAGGATACTTCCTCTGTCACCATACGAGTCAATGGAGTTCAAAATAGCCCTTCTCAGATTCCCCAAAAACAGTGCCACAAAACTGCTCCATGAAAAGAAAGGTATAACACTGTGAGATGAATTCACACATCACAAGGTAATTTCTCAGAAAGCTTCTTTCTAGTTTTATCTGAGGATATTTTCTTAGTCCCCATAGACTTCAATATGATCCAAAATATCCATTCTTCATTTCGCAAAAGCAGTGCTACCAAACTGCTCCATGAAAAGAATCGTGAACTCTGTGAGATGAATTAAAACATCAAAAAGCAGTTTCTCAGAATACTTCTTTCTAGTTTTTATATGAGAATATTTCATTTGTCACCATAAGTTTCAATGTTCTCCTAAATATTACATTGCAGATTCCAAGAAAACTGTGTTAGCAAATGCCGCAATGAAAAAAAACAGTGTAACTCTGTGAGATGAATTCACACACGACAAAACCATTTCTCAGAAAGCTTCTTTCTCCTTTTTATCTGAGGATATTTCCTTTGTCACCATATTCTTCAATGCAATCCAAAATATCCCTTCTCAGATTTCCCATAAACAGTGTAACCAAACTGATCCATGAAAAGAATCATGTAACTCCTTTAGATGAATTAACACATCATAAAGCAGTTTCTCAGAAGACTTTTTTCTATTTTTTCCAAGGATATATCCTTTTTCACCATAGGCCGCAATGCCCTCACAAATATGCCTTCACAGATTCCATGAAAAGATTGTAAACAAACTGATCCATGAATAGAAAGGTTTCACCTTGTGAGGTGAATTCACACATCACAAAGAAGTTTCTCAGAAAGCTTCTTACTAGTTTTTATCTGAGGATATTTTCTTCAACACTGTAGGCTTCAATGAAATACAAAATATCTCTTCTCAGATCCCCACAAACAGTATTACCAAACTGCTCCATGAAAAGAATGATGTAACACTATGGGATGAATTCACACATCACAAAGCAATTTCTCAAAAAGTTTCTTTCTAGTTCTTATCTGAGGATATTTCCTTTTCACTATAGAACACAATGCACTCGATAATATACCTCTGCATATTCCATGAAAACAGTGCAGTGATAGCAAAGTGCTCCATGAAGAGAAACATGTAATTCTGTGAGTTGAATTAACATATCATGAAGCAGTTTCTCAGAAAGCTTCTTTATAGTTTTGATATGAGGATATTTCTTTTGTCATGATAGGCTTTAATGTGATCCAAAATATCCCTTTTCAGATTCCCCAAAAACACTGCTAGCAAACTGATGTATGAAAAGAATCGTGTAACTATGAGGGATCAATTGACACATCAAAAAGTACTTTCTCAGAAAGCTTCTCTCTAGTTTTTATATGATATTTTTAAATTTGTCACCATAAGCATGAATGCACTCCGAAATATCCCATTGCAGATTTCAAAAAAACAGTGTAGGCAAACTGCTCAATAAAAAGAACAGTGTAACTCTGTGAGATGCATTTACACATCACAAAGGAGTTTCTAAGAAAGCTTCTTTCTAGCTTTTATCTGAGGGTACTTCCTTTCTAACCATAGGCCTCCATGCTCTCCCAATATCCCTTAGCAGATTCCACGAAAAGATTGTTAGCAAACTGCTCCATGAAAAGAAAGGTGTAACTCTGTGAGACGATTTCACACATCACAAAAAAGTTTCTCAGACACCTTCTTTCTAGTTTTTACTTGAGGATAGTCACCATAGACTTCAAAGCGATCTGAAATATCCATTCCCAGATTCCTCAAAAGCTGTGCTATGAAACTCATCCATGAAAATAATTGTGTAACTCTATGGGATGATTTAGCACACCACAAAGCGGTTTCACACAAAGCTTCTATCTAGTTTTTTTCTGAGGATATTTTCTTTGTCAAAATAAGCTTCAATATACTCCGAAATATAGCATTGCAGATTCGAAGAACACAGTGGTTACAAACAGCTCAATGAAAAGAACAGTGTAACTCTGTGAGAGCAAATCACATATCACAAAGCAGTTTGTCAGAAGGCTTCTTTCTCATTTTTATCTGAGGATATTTCCTTAGTAACCATAGGCACCAATGTGATCCAAAATATCCCTTCTCATATTCCCCTAAAACAGTGTTACTAAAATTTTCCATAAAAGGAATAGTGTAATCCTTTGGGATGAATTAACACAACAAAAAGCGGTTTCTCAGAAAGCTTTTTTCTAGGTTTTATATGAGAATATTTCATTTCATAAGCTTCAAGGTGCTCCATAATATCCCATTGTAGATTCCAAGAAAACAGTGTTAATAAACTGCTTAATGAAAACAACAGTGTAACTCTGTGAGATGTATTCACACATCAGAAAGCAGTTTCACAGAAGGCTTCATTTTTTTAAATCTCAGGATATTTAACTTTTCACTGTACACCTCAATGTGCTCCCAAATATCACTTTTCAGTTTCCATAAAAAAGGTTTTAGTAAGCTGATCCATGAAAAGAAAGGTGTAACTCTGTCATATGAATTCACACATCACCAAAAACCTTCTCAGAAAGCCTCTTGCTACTTTTTATCTGGGAATATTTCCTTTGTCACCATACACTTCAATGAGATCAAAAATCTCTTCTCAGATTCCCCAAAAACAGTGCTACCAAACTGCTCCATGAAAAGAATCGTGTAACTGTATGAGATGAATTAATATATCACAAAATGGTTTCTCAAAAAGCGTCTTTATGGTTTTTGTCTGAGAATACTTACTTTGTCACCATAAACTTCTATGCACTCCGAAGAATCCCATTCCAGATTCCAAGAAAACAGTGTTAGCAGACTGTTCAATGACAAGCACAGTGTAACTAAATGAGACGATTTCACACATCACTAAGCAGTTTTTCAGAAACATACTTTCTGGTTTTTATCTGAGGATATTTCCTTTTTCACCATATGCCTCAATGCTTTCTCAAATATCCCTTTGCAGATTCCATGAAATCTGTGTTATCAAACTGCTCCATTAAAAGAAAGGTGTAACTCTGTGAGACGAATTCATACATCACAAAGAACTTTCTCAGAAAGCTTCTTTCTAATTTTTATCTGAGGATATTTCCTTTGTCACCATAAGCTTCAATGTGATCCAAAATATCCCTTCTCAGATTCCCCGGAAGCATGGCTACCAAACTGCTCCATGAAAAGAATCCTGTATGTCTGCGAGATGAATTCACAAAGCACAAAGCAGTTTCTCAGAAACCTTTTATCTCAGGGTATTTCCTCTGTCACAATAACCTTCAATGTTCCTCAAAATATCCCATTGCAGATTCCAAGAGAGCAGTGCTGGCAAACTACTGAATGAAAAGAACAGTGTAACTCTGTGAGATGAAGTCCAACATTACAAAGCAGTTCCGCAGAAATCTTCTTTTTGGTTTTTTTATGAGGATATTTCCTTTGTCACCATAGGCTGCAATGCGCTCCCAAATATCCCTTTGCAGATTCCACGAAATCTGTGTTATTCAACTACTCCATGATAAAAAACTTGTAAATCTGTGAGATAAATTCACACATCACAAAGAACTTTCTCAGAAAGCTTCTTTCTAGTTTTTATCTGAGGATATTTTCTTTGTCACCATTGGCTTCAAAGTGATCCAAAATATCCTGTCTCAGATTCTACAAAAATAGTGCTAACAAACTGATCCAAGAAAAGCATCGTGCAATGCTGTGAGATGAATTAACACACCACAAAGCAGTAGATCTGAAATATTCTTTCTAGTTTTTATATGAGAATATTTCCAATGTCACTGTAAGCTTCTACATGGTTTGAAATATCACATAGCAGATGGCAAGAAAACAGTGTTAGCAAAATACTCAATGAAAAGAACAGTTTAATTCTGTGACATGAATTCACATATCACTAAGGAGTTTCACAGAAGGCTTCTTTCTAATTTTAATCTGAGGATATTTCCTTTTCACCGTAGATTTCAATGCAGTTCAAAACATGCCTTCTCAGATCCCCAAAAAGAGTGCTACCAAATAACTCCATAAAAACTGTGGTGTAACTCTGAGAGATGAATTCACACATATCAAGCTGTTTCTCAGAAAGCTTCTGTCTAGTTTTTTTGCAGAGTTTATGTCCTTTTTCACCATAATCCTCAATGAGCTATGGAATACCCCAATAGAGTTTCCATGAAAAAAGTGTTGGCAAACTTCTCAAAGAAAAGAAAGGTGTAACTCTGTGAGATGAATTCACACATCCCAAAGCAGTTTCACAGAAGGCTTCTTTTTGGTGTTTATCTGAGGATTATTCCTTTGTCACTATAGATTTCAATGTACTCCCAAATATCTTATTGCAGATTCCACTAAAACAGTGTTATCCAACTGTTCAATGAAAAGAACGGTATGTCTCTGTAAGATGAATTCACACATCACAAAGCAGTTTCTCAGAAAGCTTCTTTCTAGTTTTTATCTGGGGATATTTCCTTGTTTACTATAGGCCTCAATGCATTCCCAAATATCCCTTTGCAGATTTCAAGAAAATGGTGTTAGCAAATTGCTCCATGAAAAGAAACGTGTAAATTTGTGGGGTGAATTCAAACATCTCAAAGTACTTACTTACAAAATTTCTTTCAAGTTTTTATCTGAGGTTATTTCCTTTGACACCATAGGCTTCAATGCGATCCAAAATATCCCTTCTCAGGTTTCCCAGAAACAGTGCTACCAAACTGAATTATGAAAAGAATCATGTAGCTCTGTTAATTAAATTAATGCATCACAACGTGGTTTTCCAGAAAGCTTCCTTCTAGTTTTTATATGAGGATAATTCCTTTGTCACCATAAGTTTCAATGTGCTCCAAAATATCCCACTGCAGATTCCAACAAAACAGTTTTAGCAAACTTCTCAATAAAAAGAACAGTGTAACGTTGTAAGATGAAGTCACACATCATGAAGCAGTTTCTCAGAAAATTTTTTTATAGTTTTTTTCTGAGGATATTTCCTTTTTCACCATAGGTATCAATTCACTCCCAAATATCCATTTGCAGATTCCACGAAAAGAGTGTTAGCAAACTGCTCCATGAAAACAAAGGTGTAACTCTATGAGATGAATTCACACATCATAAAAAACTGTCTCAGAAAGCTTCCTTCTAGTTTTTGTTTGAGGATATTTCATTTATCACCATATGCTTCTATATGATCCAAACTACCCCTTCTCAGATTTCTGAAAAACAGTGCTACCAAACTGATCCATGAAAAAAAGTGTGTAACTCTGTGAGATGAATTCAGGCATCACAAAGCGATTTCTCAGAAAACTTCTTTTTGCTTTTTGTCTGAGGATATTTCGTTTGTCACCATATGTTTCAAACCACTCCCAAATATCCTAATGCAGATTTCACAAAAACAAGGTTAGGAATCTGCTCCAAGAAAGGAATTGTGTAACTCTATGAGATGAATTTACACATCACAAAGCAGTTTCTCAGAAAGCTTCTTTCCACTTTTTATGTGAGGATGTTTCCTTTTTCACCATACGTTTCAATGAGATCCAAAATACCCCTTATCAGTTTACCCAAAAACAGTACTACCAACATGCTGCATGAAAAGAGTGGTGTAACTCTGTGAGATGAATTCACACATCACAAAGCTGTTTCTCAGAAAGATTCTTTTTAGTTTTTATCTGAAGATATTTCTTCTTCATCACATTCCTCAATGCTCTCCAGAATATCCCATTGCAGATTCCACAAGTAAAGTGTTAGCGGACCTCTCAATGAAAAGGGTGGTGTAACACAGTGAGATGATTTCACACATCACGAAGAGCTTTCTCAGAACGCTTCCTTTTGACTCTTATCTGAGGATATTTCCTTGGTCACCATAGGCTTCAAAGTGCTCCCAAATATCCTATTGCATATTACACGAGAACAGTGTTATCAAACTGCTTAATGAAAAGTACAGTGTAATTCGGTAAGGTGAATTCACACATCACAAAGCAGTTTCTCAGAAAGCTTCTTTCTAGTTTTTATCTGAGGATATTTAGTTTTTCACCATTGACCATAACTCGCTCCCAAATATCCCTTTGTATATTCCATGAAAACAGTGTTAGCAAACTGTTCTATGAAAAGAAAGTTGTTACTGTGTGAGATGAATACACACATCACAAAGAAGTTTCTCAGAAAGCTTCTTTCTAGTTTTTATCTGAGGATATTTTCCTTGCCACCATACTCTTTAATGCCATCCAAATATCCCTTCTCATATTCCCCCAAAACAGTGTTACCATGTGAGATGAATCCATACAAATTCATCTCAGATTTCACAAAAACAGCAGATTCCACAAAAACAGTGTTAGCAAACTGCTCCATGAAAACCTTCTTTCTAGTTTTTATCTGAGGATATTTCCTTTTTAACTATAGTTCTCAACTCACTCCCAAATATCGTGTTGTAGATTCCATGGAAACACAGTTAACAAACTGCTACATGAAAAGAAAGGTGTTCCTCTATGAGATGAATACACACACCACAAATAAGTTTCTCAGAAGTTTTCTTTCTAGTTTTTATCTAATTATATTTTCTTTGTCAGCATAGACATCAATGTGATCCAAAATATCCCTTCTCAGATTCCCCAAAAACAGTGCTAGCAAACTGCTCCATGAAAAGTATTGTGTAACTTTTTGAGATGAATTCACAAATCATAAAGCAGTTTCTCAGAAATATTCTGTCTAGTTTTTGTCTGAGGATATTTCCTTTCTCCCCTTAGGCCTCAGTGCACTCGTGAATATTTCTTTGCATATTCCACGAAAATTTTGTTAGCAAATTGCTCCATGAACAGAATGGTATAAATTTGTGAGGTGAATTCACACATCACAAAGCAGTTTCTCAGAGAGCTTCTTTTTGGCTTTTGTCTGAAGATATTTCCTTTGTCACCATAGGCTTCAATGCATTCTCAAGTATCCTTTTATAGATTCCTCATAAACAGTGCTACCATACTGCTCCATGAAGGGAATGGTGTAACTCTGTAAAATGAATTCACACATCATAAACCTGTTTCTCAATAAGCTTCTTACTAGTTTTTATCTCAGAATATTTCCTTTTTCACCATATTCCTCCATGTGCTTTGGAATATCCCACTGCAGATCCCAGAGGTAATATGTTAGCAAACTTCTCAATGAAAGCAATGGTATAACTCTGTGAGATGAACTGACACATCACAAAGCAGTTTCACAGAAAGATGCTTTTTGGTTTTTTTCTGAGGATATTTCGTTTATCACAATAGCCATCATTGCGCTCCCAAATATCCTATTGCAGATTCCAAGGAAACAATGTTATCAAACTGCTCAAAGAAAATAACAGTGTAATTCTGTGAGATGAATTCACACATTACAAAGCAGTTTCTCAGAAATCTTCTTTCTCATTTTTATCTGAGGATATTTCCTTTTTCACTATAGGTCTGAAAGTGCTCATAAATATACTTTTGCAGCTTCCACGAAAAGAGTGTTAACAATCTGCTGCATAAATGAAAGTCTTACACTGTTAGATGAATACACACATCACAAAGAAGTTTCTCAGAAAGCTGATTTCTGCTTTTCATCTGAAGATATTTCCTTTGTCACCATAGGCTTCAATGTGATTGAAAATATCCCTTCTTAGATTACCCACAAACAGTGCTACAATACTGTTCCTTGAACGGAATCGTGTAACTCTTTGAGTTCAATTCACAAATCACAAAGCAGTTTCTCAGAAACCTTTCTAGTTTTTGTCTGGGGTTATTTCCTTTGTCACATTAAGCCTCGATGATCTCTGAAATATACCATTGCAGATTCCAAGAAAAGAGTGTTAGCCAACTGCTCATTGATAGTAACAGTGTAACTCTGAGATGAATTCACACATCACAAACCAGCTTCTGAGAAAGCTTCTTTCCAGTTTTTATCTGAGGATATTTTCTTTTTCACTATAGGCTCAATGCTTTCCCAAATATCCCTTTGCAGTTTCCAGGAATACAGTGATAGCAAACTACTCCATGAAAAGAAAGGTGTAACTCTGTGAGATGAATTCACACTCTACAAAGAGCTTTCTCAGAAAGATTCTCTCTAGTTTTTGTCAGAGGATATGTCCTTTGTCACCATAGACTTGAATGAGATCCAAAATATTCCTTCTCAGATTCCCCAAAAAATTGCTACCAAACTACTCCATAAAAAGAATCATGTAATTCTGTGAAATGAATTAACACATCACAAAATGGTTAATCAGAAAGCTTCTTTCTAGTTGTTATATGAGCCTATTTCCTTTTCCACCACAGGCTTTAACACAGTCCAAAATATCGCTTTTCAGACACCACATAAACAGTGATGCCAAACTGTTCCTTCAACAGAAACGTTAACTCTATGAGATGAATACCCACATCACAAAGGGGTTTCTCTGAAAGTTTCTCTCCAGTTTTTACCTGAAGATATTTCATTTTTCACCTTGGACTCTATGTGCTCCCAAATATCCCTTTGCAGATTCCCCAAAGCAGTGTTACCAAACTGCTCAAAGAAAAGAAAGGTGTTAATTCCATGAGATGAATTAACCCATCACAAAACAGTTTCTCACAAAGCTTCCTTCTAGTTTAAATCAAAGGGTACTTCTTTTTTTTTTACCATAATCTTCAATGTGCACCCATGTATCTCTTCTCAGATACCACAAAAACAGTGATGTTGGAATGCTCAATCAACAAAAAGGCTAAATTCTCTGAGATGAATATACACATCACAAAAATATTTCTCTAAAATCTTCCCTCCAGTTTTTATCTGAAGTTATTTCATTTTTCTCTGTAGGGCTCAAGGAGCTCCCGAATATCACTTTGCAGATTCCACAAAAACAGTGCTACCAATATGTTCAAAGAAGACAAAAGTGTAACTCAGTGTAATGAATATACCCATGACAAAGAAATTTCTCAGAAAGCTTCTATCTAGTTTTTATCTCAGGGTATTTCCTTTTACACCATCAGCTTCATGTGCTCTGAAATATCCCTTTGAAGACATCACAGAAACAGTGCTACCAAACCGATCCATGAAAAGAATCATGTAACTGTGTGAGATGAATTAACACATCACAAAGCAGTTTCTCAGATAGTTTATTTCTAGATGTTATATGAGGACATTTCATTTGTAAACATAAGCTTCAATGTGCTCCAAAATATCCCATTTCAGATTCCAAGAAAAGAGCATTAGCAAACTGCTCAATGAAAAGAACAGTGTAACTTTGTGAGATGAATTCACATATCACAAAGAACTTTCTCAGAGAGATTCTTTCTAGATTTTTTCTAGGGATATTTCCTTTGTCACCATAGGCTTGAATGCAATCCAAAATATTCATTCTCAGATTCCCCAAAAACAGTGGTACCAAACTTATCCATGAAAAAAATCGTGTAACTCTGTTGGCTCAATTAGCACATCACAAAGACATTTCTCAGAAAGCTTCTTTTTACTTTTTCTATGAGGATATTTCCTATGTCACCAAAAGCTTCAATGTGCTCCAAAATATCCCATTGCAGCTTAAAACAAACAGTGTTTGCAAACCGCTCCATGGAAAGAACAGTGTAACACTGTGAGATGAATTCACACATCAAAAACCAGTTTCTCAGAAAGCGACTTTCTAGTTTTTATCTGAGGATATTTCCTTTTTCACCATAGGCCTCAAAGAGCTCCCAAATATCGCTTTGCTGATTTGATGAAAAGGGTGTTAGCAAACTGCTCCACAGAAAGAAAGGTGGATGTGTGATGAATTCACACATCACAAAAAAGTTTCTGAGAAAGCTTCCTTGTAGTTTTTATCTGAGGATATTTCCTTTGTCACCTTAGGCTTCAATGGGATCCTGTATATCTCTTCACAGAATCCCCAAAAACAGTGCTACCAAATTGCTGCATGAACAGAAAGTTGTAACTCTGTAAGATGAAATAACACAGGACAAAGCAGTTTCTCAGAAACCTTGTTTCTAGTTTTTGTCTTAAGATTTTTCCTTTGTCAGCATAAAGTTCAATGCTCTCCAAAATATGCCATTGCAGATTCCAACAGAAGAGTGTTAGTAAACTGCTCAATGAAAAGAACAGTGTAACTCCATGAGATGAATTCAGAAATCACAGAGCAGTATCTCAGAAATCTTCTTTTTGCTTTTTATCTGAGGAGATTTCCTTTGTCACCATACACTTAAATGAACTCCCAAATATCCTATTGCAGATTCCATAAAAACAGTGTTATCAAGCTGCTCCATGAAAAGAAAGGTGTAATTCTGTGACAAAGGAAATATACTACTTCCAATGTGATCCAAAATATCAAAACCTTTCAAAAACTACTTTCAATACGATCCAAAATATGCCTTCTCAGATTCCCCAAAAACAGTGTTGCAAAATGATCCATAAAAAGAATCGTGTAACACTGTGAGGTGAATTAACACATCACAAAGTCGTTTCTCAGAATGCTTCTTTCTCATTTATATTTGAGTATATTTCCTTTTTCACTTCAACTATCCCTTTGCAGGTTCCACGAAAACGGTGTTAGCAAACTCCTCAATGAAAAGGACAGTGTGACTCTGTGAGATGAATTCACACATCACAAAGCAGTTGATCAGAAAGCGTCTTTTTGGTTTTTATCAGAGGATATTTCCTTTGTTACCATAGACTTCAATGCGCTACCAAATATCCTATTGCAGATTCCACGAAAACAGTGTTATCAAACTGCTCAATGTAAGGAACGTTGTAATTATGTGAGATAGATTCACACATCACAAAGCAGTTTCTCACAAAGCTTCTTTCTCGTTTTTTTTTTTCTGATGATACTTCCTTTTTCATTATAGGCCTCAAAACACTCCAAAATATCCCTATGCAGATTCCACAAAAACAATGTTGGCAATCTAATTCATGAAAAGAAATGTGTATCTTGGTGGGATGAATTCACACCTCACAAAGTAGTTTCTCAGAATGATTCTTTCTAGTTGTTATCTTAGGATATTTCCTTTGTCACCATAGGCATCCGTGGGCTCCCAAAAATCCTATTGCAGATTCCATGTATACAGTGTTAACACTCCATTCCAAGAAAAGAACAGTGTAACTCTGTGAGATGAATTCACACATCACAAAGTGGTTTCTCAGAATGATTCTTTCTAGTTGTTATCTGAGGATATTTCCTTTTTCACTATAGGCCTAAATGTGCTCCCAAATATCCCTTTGCAGATTCCTCAAAAACAGTGTTAGGAAACTTTACCATGAAAAGAAACTTGTAAATCTGTGAGAGGAATTCAAACATCACAAGGAGCTCTCTCATAAAGCTTCCTTCTAGCTTTTTCTGAGGATATTTTGTTTTTCACTATAGGCCTCAAAGCGCTCCCAAATATCCCTTTGTAGATTTCACGAAAACAGTGCTACCAATATTATCCATGAAAAGAATCATGTATCTCTCTGAGATGAAGTGACATATTACAAAATGGATTCTCAGAAAGCTTATATATGAGGATATTTTCTTTGTCAGCATAAGCTGCCATGCACTCTGAAATATCCCATTGCAGATTCCAAGAAAACAGTGTTAGATAACTGCTGAATGAAAAGAACAGTGTAACTCTGT
This sequence comes from Pygathrix nemaeus, assembly GCA_004024825.1. Lineage (NCBI taxonomy): Eukaryota > Metazoa > Chordata > Mammalia > Primates > Cercopithecidae > Pygathrix > Pygathrix nemaeus. The sequence continues at coordinate 87,220 of PVHW010002895.1, forward strand.
GAGATTAATTCACACATCACAAAGCAGTTTCTCAGAAAGCTTCTTTCTAGATTTTATCTGAGGATATTTCGTTTTTAACCATAGACCTCAATGTGCTCCCAAACATCCCTTTTCAGATTCCACAAAAAGAATGACAGGAAACTGCTCAATGAAAACAACAATGTTACACTGTGAGATGAATTCACAGAAAGCTTCTTTATAAGAAAGTTTCTTTCTAGGTTTTATCTGAGGATATTTCTTAGGACTCAATGCACTACCATATATATCCCCTTGCAGATTGCAGGAAAAACAGTATTAGGAAACTCCTCCATGAAAAAAATGTGTAACTCTGTGAAATGAATTCACACATCACAAAGGTTCTCAGACAGCTTCTTTTTAGTTTTTTTCTGAGGATATTTCCTTTATCATCATAGGCTTTAATGTGATCAAAAATATCCCTTCTCAAATTCCGTAAAAACAGTGCTACCAAACTGATATATGAAAAGAATCATGTAACTCTGTGAGATGAAATAAAACATCAAAAAGCAGTTTTTCAATAGCTTCTTTCGGGTTTTTATATGAGGATATTTCCTTTCTCACCATAAACTTCAATATGCTCAGAAATATCCCATTTCAGAATCCAAGAAAAGAGTGTCAACAAACTGCTAAATGAAAAGAACAGTGTAACTCTATGAGGTGAATTCACACATCACAAGGCAGTTTCACAGAAAGATTCTTTCTACTTTTTATCAGAGGATATTTCCTTTTTCACTAGAGGCCTCAATGTGTTTCAATATATCCCTTTGCAGATTCTATGAAAACGGTGTTAGCAAACTGCTCAATTAAAGAATGCTGTAACTCTGTACGATGAATTCACACATTACAAGAAGTTTCTCAGAAAGCTTCTTTCTAGTTTAAATCTGAGGATATTTCCTTTGTCACCATAGGCTTCAATGTGATCCAAAATATTCCTTCTAAGATTCCCAAAAAACAGTGCTATCAAATTTACCTATGAAAAGAATCGTGTAACCCTGTGAGATGAATTAACATACCACAAAGTGGTTTTTCAGAAAGCTTCTTTCTAGTTTTTATATGAGGATATCTCATTTTCCACCATAGGCTTCAATGCGCTCCAAAATATACATTCTAAGACACCAGAAAAACAGTAATGCCAAAGTGCTCCCTCAACAGAAATGTTTAGCTCTATTAGATGAATGTAAACATTACAAAGGAGTTTCTCCAAAATCTTCTCTCCTGTTTTTACCTGAATACTTTTTTTGTTACCTTAGGCCTCTATGTGGTGCCAAATATCCCTCTGCAGATTCCACAAAAACAGTGCTAAAAAACTGCTCTATGAAAGGATGATGTGATGCTTTGAGATAAATGGACCCATCACAAGTTAGTTTCTCAGGATGGTTCTTTCCAGTTTTTATCTGAGGATATTTCCTTTTCCACCATAGGCTTCAATGAACTCCCAAATATCCCTTCTCAGACACCACACAAACAGTGATGCCAAAGTGGTCCCTCAACAGAAACGTTTAGCTCTATGAGATGAATTCACTCTTCACAAAGGAGTTTCTCAGAAAGTTTCTCTCCAATTTTTACCTTAAGATACTTCTTTTTTTGCCATTGGACTCTGTGTTCCCGAATATCCCTTTGCATATTCCACAAAAACAGTATTACCAATCTGCTCAAAGAAAATAAAGGTTTATCTCTGTGAGATGAATTCACACATCACAAAGCAGTTTCTCAGAAAGCTTCTTTCTAGTTTAAATCTGAGGATATTTCCTTTTTCATCATACGCATCAATGTGCTCCCAAATAACACTTCTCAGACACCACAAAAACACTGTTGATGAACTACTCAATCAACAAAAACTTTAAACTCTGTGAGAAGAATCCACACATCACAAAACCATTTCTCAAAGTGTTTCTGTCCAGTTTTCATCTGCAATTATTTCCTTTTCCACTATAGGCCTCTGGGAGGTCCCAAATATCCGTTTGCAGATTCCATGAAAACAGTGCTATCAAACTGCTCAAAGAAAACAATCGTGTATATTTTGTGATGAATTTACCCATTCCAAAGAAATTTCTCAGAAAGCTTTTTTCTAGTATTTATCTCAGGATATTTCCTTTTCCACCATCCACTTCCATGCACTCCCAAATATCCCTTCTCAGACACCACAAAAACAGTGACGCCAAACTGCTCTCTCAACAGAAACCTTTACCTCTATAAGATGAATGCACACATCACAACGGAGTTATCAGAAACTTTCTCTCCTGTTTTTACCTGTAGATATTTCCTTTTTCAATGTTGGCCTATATCTGCTTCCAAATATCCCTTGCATATTCCACAAAAGGAGTGCTAACAAACTGCTCAATGAAAAGAAAGCTTTAACTCTGTGAGACAATTCACCCATCACAAAAGAGTCTATCAGAAAGCTTCATTCTAGTTTTTATCTGAGGGTATTTCATTTTTCACATAGGCTTCTGTGCGCTCCGAATATCCCTTTGTACATACCACAAAAACAGGGTTACCAAACTGCTCAATGAAAGGAATCAATTACCTCTGTGAGAGGAATTCACCCATTACAAAGAAATTTCTCAGAACTCTCCTTTCTAGTTTTTCTCTTTGCATATTTACTTTTCCACCATCAGCCTCAATGTGCTCCCAAATACCACTTCCCAGACACCACAAAAACAGTGATGAAAAACTGCTCAATCACCAAAATGGTTTATCTCTATGAGGTGAATACAAACCTCACAAAACAGTTTCTCAAAACCTTCACTCCAGTTTTTATCTGAAGATATTTCCTTTTTCACCATAGGCCTCTATGAGCTCCAGAAAATCCCTTTGCAGCTTCCCCCAAAAGAGTGCTACCAAACTGTTGGGGTCCGTGTGTTTCCTAAACAAAGGAATGAACACACAAGACAATACAAGACAAGACAAATATGGCGGCCACCCCGAATGACACGCTCTGTATTATTTTATACAGTCGTTTGTGGAATGTTACCAAGTCACAAGACACATTGTTGTTTTTCTGACCTTTCCCTGACTTTCTGAATTTTCAAGATGTTTACATGTAAACAAGCCACCAGGGTCTGCTGTTTGCAGTTGGCCCCTTTGTCTTCCCTGTTTGCAGGGAAAGAACGCCCTGCTGCATTTGCAAGAGCAGGACTTACCAGGAACATCTCGTTTGTGAGCATGTAGTCCTCTACATTTCCCCTTTCTTTATTTGCAAGTTTGAATTTCTTTCAAAACCATCTTGCTGGGATTCGGTGTTTGCCCTTTGGCACCGTCTCCAGCAGACTGTGAAAATGACAAAAACAAGAACAGCAATCAATACATTGCTAGAAACAGAGGTCAGCAAAGGTTTTACAGGGCTCATAGGGTTCAAAGACGTCAAACTTTGTGCAATACCAGTCATCTAATCTGCACCAGTCAGCAGCAGTAATTGATTGTGAAATGTTTCAGAAATGTTCTGTGTTAATTCTTGTATTTCTGACAATTTACTATGGCCAGCATAGCCAGGAATAAAGCCAGTGGGGTTTTGGGCTGCCCAGCTTGTTGAACAACCCCTTCAACTTTCTGAGTAAGCTTTTTCAGTTGACCCCATGTTGGGGGCTCCGCACATCAAGTCCCAACGGTGAATGTTCTCTGAGCGCTCAGATTCAGCTCCTGAAATTCCTTGAGGAATCTTCAGATTGGCTCCTCTTCACCATGGCACTGTTTCAACTGTCGAGATGGAAACCACTCCTCCGGCACCTGTACGGACAAGAGCATACCCTCAGTCCCACTGTAAAACTTTTCCTTTTAAATATTTCCCTTGTAATGAAAGATAATACACCCACAGATTACTGTTTTGTGGCTTTTCTAAAGGCTGTTGAAAATGTTTCACCACTGCCGATTGCTGTAATTGGTATCAATGGTTGAGAAAATTTAAAGTAAAAAGGGCTTTCAGAATTTGGTGTTTTGGGGAATCTCGCCCATCTCCCCCTTTTTGTTTTAAAAGTTGTAATTTTAAGGTAGCATTGGCTCTTTCAATAATTGCTTGACCTTGACTGTTAAATGGAATACCAGTGGAATGATGAATATGGTACAAAGAAAGGAAGGCAGCCAATTTGCGAGAGCAATAAGCAGGGGGCATTATCAGTTTTTAGTTCAGCAGGAACTCCCATTCCTGCAAAGCAAGTAAGTAATAACAGAGTCAGCCTTTTCAGAAGGCAATGGTGTGGCCCACTGGAAATGTGACCAGGTATCAATTGTTTGATGAACATATTGTAAACGACCAAAAGAAGGAACATAAGTTACATCCATTTGCCAAATGTGATTTTGTTGAATGCCTTGAGGATTAATACCTGGACTTAAAAAAGGTGCAATAATAGGAGCACAAGATGGGCATGCTCTGACAATAGCTCGGGCTGGACGGTGTGTTATAGAAAATCACCATTGTAATCCTAAACTATTAGTATGATGTAGTTGATGCTCATCCTGAGCCCGTTGGACACTGCCAATAAGTAAAGAAATAATCTGATTATTGCCAAAAGATAAAGATCCTGGCAAAGCTGAATGAGAACGAATATGAGTGGTAAAGAATATTGTTGCAGAAAAGCAAATAATTTATTACTAGTATATGTTTGGACAAACGGAGGTAAGATGGCGCACTTCCGGGTTCTTCATCACCAATTTTTCCCGCGCGCGTGAAAATGCAGCTGGCACCCGGGAAGGCACAGATTAATCAGGCATGTGCCAGGTGATGTCAATCCAAAGAGACCAAGATTTACCTGGTGGCACCTGTGGAGCCCCTCCCCCTCCTCGACACGCCCGTGCCCCGCCTATTGCCCTTCCACTCCTAGAAAAGCCGCTCTCAGCGGGCGCGCTGTGGCGGGCTTCCTCAGCCCCTATTTTTGTCGGGACTGTATCAGGAACTCTGCCCGTGGGCTTTACCGGGTGACTCTCTTCACCTCCTTTGCCGGAGACCAACAGACCTTACCCCTACACTTTCTTCACTGAAGCTAGATGATCAAAGAATAAATTTGCAGTTTTGCTTCTAGCCTTGCCTACTCGCTGGTTCTTTTGTGCTCTCTCTGGTGGTTCTTAGAAAAACAAATCAGTTGGTGCTGAAACCTGGGAGGAGATCCCTCCTCAGGCCTCTAAGGGTTGAGGAACCTCCTCCTTCTCTTACGCTGCAGATGGACCAGGACCTGAGACCCGCTTTCCTCCCTCTCATGGCCTCTCTGGGTTAAGTGCCCTTGTCTCCTCTTTACCTCCCTTGGCACAGGTCCGAGGCCCACTTTTGAGCCACCAAGTGGCTCAGGAGCCACCACGTGGCCCGGGAGACCCATTCAGGACGTCCACCTGAAGGTAATCTCCACCTTGGCTCCAAGAGCCTCCAGTCTGTCTGTGGTGGTTCCAAAGGACGCTTTGAAGCCAGGCAGAGATCTACTTCCATTTCCATTGTGTCCATTGTGTAAGTAAAGAGGAAACAAATGGGAAGCCCCCAGTCTATATTTTCAAAGAGCACCCCCTTAGGGTGCCTCCTAGCCAATTTAAAAATCTTACAGCTTGAACAAGACCTTAGGAGGAAGCGGTTAATTTTTTTTTCCACTGTGGCATGGTCCCAATATAAACTAGACAATCAGTCTCAGTGGCCACCAGAGGGCACTTTAGACCGCAATGTTTTGATCGACCTTAGCAATTCCTGCCAGCGGCTAGGCAAGTGGTCTGAAATTAATTACACACAAGGCTTTTGGGCTTTACGCTCTCATCCCGACTTGTGTAGCCGGTGTTCTTTGGTTCAGGTTATGCTGGCCAAGGACGTCGGCTGACAGGAACTCGAAAAAGAGGAGTCTTCATTCCTTTCTATTCAGCCACAGGACCTAGGGTTTCCTTCTGTTTCTGCACCTTCACCTCTGCCTTATACTCCTCTTTCTCCTCCCGTCCAGACTCCTCCTTCTTCCTCCTTATCTACTGGTAATCCACTTGGTCCTGTGCCTCCTCCGGGGCCCCCAACTGGTTGTCTTGAGTCTCCTGTTTCTGCCCACACCCTCTCTAAGTGCCCTGCTGATGCCCCTACTCCTGCCCCACACCCTCCTACAGTGTTAGCACTTTTGTGAGAGGTAGCTGGGTCAGAGGGGGTAGTCAGAGTACATGTCCCTTTTTCATTGGCTGATCTTTCCAAAATTGAGAAGCGTTTAGGTGATTTCTCAGCTAATCCTACCATATACATAAAGGAATTTAGATATCTTTGTCAGGCCTATGACTTAACTTGGCATGACCTCCAGGTGATCCTAACTTCCACCCTAAACCCTGTGGAGCAGGAGTGCATCTTAGTGACCGCCAGGCAGCACGCCAACCAACTACATTTAACTGATGCCACCATTCCACTAGGGGAGCAAGCAGTCCCCTCGGCAGACCCAGACTGGGACTACCAAGTAGGCCAGCCTGGGTGCAATAGGTGAGATGTAATGGTCCAGTGTTTGTTGGCTGGTATGCAAGCAGCCTCAAACAAAACTGTAAATTTTAACAAATTAAAAGAAATTATTCAAAATCCGGAAGAAAATCCAGCCACATTCTTAAATAGGCTGACTGAGGTTCTAACCCAATATACTCGGTTAGATCTGGCCTCCCACACAGGGGACACAATTTTGGCGTCTTATTTCATTTCTCAGTCAGCTCCTGACATTCATAAAAAACTTTAAAAGGTAGAGGATGGTCCTCAGGCACCAATACAAGACCTAGTTAAGTTAGCCTTTAAGGTCTATAACTCCAGAGAGGAGACGGCTGAAACACAGCAACAGGCTCACCTGAAACAGAAAGTACAGCTCCTAGCAGCAGCTTTACAGCCCAGTCATAACCCCAGATCTGAGAGTACACACCCTGCAGACTCCAAGGTTACAAAAGGAGCGTGCTATAGGTGCAGCAAGTCAGGACACTATGCCAACAGGTGTCCACGGGGTCCTCGAGCCCCAACGCAGCCTTGCTATAAGTGCAAGGCGTCAGGACATTGGGCCAGTGAATGTCCTAACCCTCATCCACCAGCAACCCCCTGCCCTATTTGCCAACAGGAAGGACACTGGAAGTCTGATTACCCCACCCTGGGAACAGGTGCCATGTCTCGATGTGACTCCCTTTCCCAGGATCCTGGGAGCTCCTTCCAGCTCCTACATCTGGATGACAACAACTGAAGGTGCCGAGACTCGGGGACCCCCATCACCCTCGCCGAGCCACGGGTAACTCTACTGGTAACGGGTAAGACAATTAATTTTTTAATCGATAGCGGGGCTACCTATTCAGTTTTGCCATCCTTCTCTGGACCTAGACTTTCATTCAATATCTCTGTAGTAGGAGTGGACGGAAAGCCATCCACTCCACGAAAAACTCCATTCCTTAATTGCTGCCTGGCTAACAACTACTTTGCACACTGGTTCCTCATTATACCCTCATGCCCTAGCCCTTTATTAGGCAGAGACATTTTGAGCACCTTAAAGACCTCCATATTTATTCCCACCAACCCATCCACTCCCCTTCAACCCTCTCACGACCTGTTGCTTATGCTTTGTGCAGGCGTACATGCTTCTCCTATGTTGCCTCCACCCCCTATCTTCCCTATTTCTGTACACCCTCAAGTGTGGGACACTTCCACTCTGGTCATAGCAGCCCACCACCCACCAGTTCTTGTCAAGTTCAAAGATCCCACTTGTTTCCCAAACCGCCCCCAATTATCTCTCTCTCCGACACAACTGCAAGGTTTAAAGCCAATTATTACGTGACTATTTAGCCAACATATTCTTGTCCGCATACATTCCCCCGTAACACTCCAATACTTCCAGTTAAGAAGGCAGACGGAATGTATAGGTTAGTACAGGATCTTCGGCTAGTCAATGAGGCTATCCGTCCCACGCATCCTGTAGTTCCCAACCCTTACACCCTTCTGTCCCATATCCCCACTAATTCTACTTATTTTACTGTGCTAGACCTTAAGGATGCCTTCTTTACCATACCCCTACACACAGACTGCCAGTTCCTTTTTGCTTTCACATGGGAAGACCCAGACACGCATACCTCCACTCAACTGACGTGGACAGTTCTTCCACAAGGGTTCCGGGACAGCCCCCATTTCTTTGGTCAGGCTTTAGCAAAAGACCTTGCCTCCTGCCCTCTCACTAATAGCAAAGTTCTGCAGTATGTAGATGATCTCCTAATTTGTAGCCCTACCAAACAAGACTCTCTTCTAGACACTGCAACTCTCCTTAATCATTTAGGTTCACTAGGTTATAGAGTATCTAAACACAAGGCCCAAATTTCTTGCCAAACCGTCATATACTTAGGAATTGAAATCACCCCAACAACCCGGTCAGTAACTACCGATCGTATGGCCCTAATACAAAACCTTCTTCCTCCTCAAAATGCAAAAGAAATTCAATCCTTCCTAGGTCTAATAGGTTTCTTCAGACATTGGATCCCCAATTTTGGCATCTTAGCCAAACCTTTATATGCTGCAGTTAAAGAAACTCCACATGGGCCTTTGTCCAACCCCAAGTTAATCTCGACTTATTTCACCCGCTTAAAAGCTTGCCTTCTCTCACAACCTACTCTCTCACTGACTAATTTTCAGCATCTCTTCTAACTCTTTACAGACGAAAGGCAGAAAGTGGCAGTTGGTCTTTTAGCCCAGCCTGTTGGCAGCACCCACCACCCTGTGGCCTATCTATCCAAACAACTAGACCCAACTGTACAAGGCTGGCAACCCTGTCTGCGTGCATTAGCAGCGGCAGCCTGCCTGACCCTGTAGTTGTTAGCCAGGCAGCAATTAATGAAGCAAAAAAGCTCATTAGAGGCAGTAATCTAACAGTCCTTTCCACACATCATCTTCAGGATCTCATCTCTCATAAAAGTATTAGCCACTTAACTCCATCCCGGCTCCAACTTTTTCATCTCTTATTCATAGAAGACCCCACTGTTACTTTAGAAGTTTGCTCTTCTCTAAATCCAGCCACTTTGCTGCCAGACCCTCTTAAACCACCCCATACTAAACATTCTTGTCCTGAGGTCCTGGAGGCTCAACCCCCCAGCCACCTACACTTGCATGACCGGCCCCTTCAGAATGCACAATTAACCCTATTTGTGGATGGCAGCTCCTTTATCAACCCTCAAGGAAACAGACAGGCATGATATGCAGTAGTTACCTCCTCCACAGTTTTAGAGGCAAAACCCCTACCACAAGGGACCACATCTCAACAGGCAGAACTTACTGCATTAACCAAGGCACTCCTCCTATCAAAAGGAAAAACAGTAAACATATGTACAGATTCTAAATATACTTTCCTAATTGCACACACTCATTCAGTCATTTGGAAAGAGAGAGGGTTTTTTAACCACCTGCGGTACCCCTATTATTAACAAAACCCAAATACTCAAACTTTTAGATGCACTGTTGGCACCTTCCAAGGTAGTCATTATACATTGTAAAGGTCACCAAACTTCATCTAGCCCAGTAGCAGCTGGCAATAATTTGCTGACGTCACTGTCAAGTCAGCCACTGGATTTTCCAACTCTAAGCCTCCTTCTGTCTGTTTTCTCTCTCCCCAGTATGCCCCTAATTACACTCAGGAAGAAAAGGCTAAGCTATTACAAAATCCAACAGCCAAATTAACTACAGATGACTGGATATATATTAATAACAAATTAGTTATTCCTGAAATACAACTCCATACCATTCTAACAGACATACATAATTCTTTACATATAGGACCCAAAGCCTTATTCAATTTTCTAAATCCCCTTCTCCATTGTCCAACACTACAAAAACATTTACTTACAATTAATCAGCAGTGCTCTACCTGCCTAAAGGCAAATCCTCAAGGTGCATTGTGTAATTCCCATCCCAGTCACCAACTCAGAGGACACCAACCAGGTGAAGATTGGCAAATTGATTTCACACATATGCCAAGACATAAAAAAATTAAATACCTCTTAACCCTTGTGGACACCTTTTCAGAGTGGATAGAGGCCTATCCCACCACAGGAGAAACCACTAATATTGTTGCCTCTATACTCACTGAACATATTATCTCTTGGTTTGGCCTCCTGGTTACTCTTCAATCCGACAATGGTCCAGCATTCATCTCTAAGGTAGTCCAACAGGTAGCAGCCCTCTTACACATTACCTGGAAACTCCACATTCCTTATAGGCCTCAGTCTTCTGGTAAGGTGGAAAAGGCTAATGGACTCATCAAACAACAGCTCACCAAACTCTCAATTGAAACCCGGCAGTCGTGGGTAACTCTCCTTCCCTTAGCCCTGACCCAGCTGCAGGCAGCCCCTCAAAGCCCAACAGACCTCACTCTGTTCGAATTAGTCTACGGACGGCCCTTAACCCTCCAGCAAATACCTTCCCTGCCCGCCTCTTTGGCGAACTACCTCCCATATTTCACTCTTCTCAGACAACTCCTAAGACAACAGGCTGAGTTAGCACACCCTCCTCCAACAGACGCTTACAACCCCCATCTCTTCCTCAGTCCCGGAGACCAAGTATACATAAACGATATTCAAGCCAAAAACTTACAGCCCAGGTGGAAAGGCCCATACACTGTCCTCCTGTCTACACATACAGCAGCAAAACTTCTAGGACACACGCATTGGATTCATATTTCTCAGCTAAAAAGGGGCCCCACTGAAAGCAATCAGTGGAAATCAGTTCAGCTTTCCCCCACTCGCCTCAAATTTACTAAATTTTCTTAACTATCTCATACTCCCCAACCTTGCCAGGATCATCCTTCTGGGTTTTGCCTATATTCCAACAAATGCTTCCATTCCTTATTCCTATAATAACACTGTGCTTTAGTTTATGTTTTGCCCCCATTTTGATCAAATTTCTTCAAGCCAAGATTCAAGGAACTGAATTCCTGTCACCTTCAACCAGGTACTTCTTCATCCATGCATCCAAATGGCAACCATAGACCCCGACCTTAACGATGCCCCTTAACAGCAGGAAGTAACCAGATAGACCACGGCACCCCTTATCACTATTATCAATAAAAGGTTGGATTGTTTGGATGAACGGAGGTAAGATGGCGCACTTTCAGGTTCTTCATCACCAATTTTTCCCGCGGCACCCGGGAGGGTGCAGATTAATCAGTCATGCGCCAGGTGATGCCGATACAAAGAGACCAAGATTTACCTGGTGGCACCTGTGGAGGCCCTCCCCCTCCCCGACACACCCGTGCCCCGCCTATTGCCCTTCCACTCCTAGAAAAGCCGCTCTCAGCAGGCACACTGTGGTGGGCTTCCTCAGCCCCTATTTTTGTCGGGACTGTATCAGGAACTCCACCCGAGGGCTTTACCAGGCGACTCTCTTGGCCTCCTTTGCCGGAGACCGACAGACCTTACCCCCACACTTTCTTCACTGAAGCTAGCTAGATGATCAAATAATAAATTTGCAGTTTTGCTTCTAGCCTTGCCTACTTGCTGGTTCTTTTGTGCTCTCTCTGGTGGTTCTTAGAAAAACAAATCAGTATAATGCTGAGAAAAAGAACCAGTCTACTCAGCCCAAGCCACTTGCCAAGCCTCATGAATTTCCAACAGAGATTCAATGTATTGATTAGATAATCAGGTAATAATTTTTATAGGGTCAGCACCAAGCAACTGATAAGCTCGATGTTGTCCTTTAATAATTAATTCAGCCAATTTATCAATATATAGGTGAATTTTCTTAATGGCTTTAGTAGCCAAAAACAACCACTGCAGAATATTATTATCTTGGTGTAAAATGGCCGTTGATGAATGGGGAGTATGAAAAAGACACAAAGAAAGTGGAATATTGGGTGCAATATATCAAGGTGAGCTTCACTAATTCATTTTCTACAAATGACAATTCTTCTGCTACAGGGGATAATTTGCGAGAACTATTTAAATCTGAATCTCCTTCCAAGGTAGCAAATAGATGTTGCAATTTGTAAGTAGGGATGATAAGAGCTGGATTAGGAAGCCCAAGTTGTAAAGTTCTGATAGGTTGAATACAAGCATTTACAGTGCTAAGATCAGTTAATAAGTGCCGTTTTCCACTTTTCTTTTTAATGACAAACACAGGGGAATTCCATGCAGAAGTACTTGGTTCAACAAGCCCCTCAGCCAATTGTTCTTTAACTAAATTCTTTAAAACCTTAAGTTTTTCTTTAGGTAATGGCCACTGTTCCACCTAAACAGGACTTGTAGTTTTCCACTTCAAATATAAAGCTTGAGGCTTGTGGACAGTGGCTAAGAGTTTAAAGGATTGTAGCCCATTTTGAACATCATATTTTTGGCAGCTGAAGAAATATGAGGAATGCTTAAAAAGGCACCAAATTGTTGTAAAAGATCACGGCCCCAAGTGTCAATATTAATGGGAACAATATAAAGAACACTTTTCCTTGTTGTCCTTCAGGTCCTACACAGCTCAGGGGGCTCAACACTTTGGTAGACTATAGAAGCAGTACCTAGGCCAGATAGAGTAACCGATACTTGTTTCTTTTTCCAATGATCAGGCCACTGAGCCAAACGTATAATAGATACATCCGCTCCTGTGTCAACTAATCCCTCAAAAATATCCTATTAATTTGCAATGAACATAAAGGTTTTTGATCAGAAACTAAAGTTTCCCAGAAAACAGTTTTCCCAGTACTACCGAAACTTTCTTGATGAGACACATCTCTAGATAAGAAAGGAGAAAAGGCAATAAAAGCAATGGTGCAATACGTTCCCCTGCCTCTAGGCGCATAAATTTTGAGACTTGTACCATAATAAGGATTTCATCAGTAAAATCAGGATCAATAATTCCTGTGACCACCATTAACTCCTGCATAGCGCTGCTGCTTTGACCTAACAAAAGTCCTACATGTCCCTTTGGCAAAGGGCCACACACTCCAGTAGTTAACTTATATATTCCTCCATTAGGAGACAGAGTATAAGGTTGAGTAATAGCTAAGTTAGCAGCAGCACTCTGTCTAGTTGCAGCATAAAGCTGGGAAACAGGGGTATGGGGTGATATGCTGAAGGACGACTTGAAATCATTCCTTAATGTTGCAAGCCATCACTCACTGGGTATTGTGGTAGGCCTGCATTGTAATTGTTGGGGCCCCAAGCCTGTGGGTCCCGGTTCCCGTTTCCCGGGATGGTTGACAATAAATTTCCACTCTTATCAGTTTGTGAACAGCATTCATTTGTCCAATGTCAACCTTTTCCACATCGTTTGCACTCCCCAGAGGGTAACTTTTTCTCTTTTGCAATAGGGAAGCTCAGTTTTTTCTGACGTTCTTTCTTAAAATGGCTGGGTTTCCCACAATGAAAACATACACCTTGTTTAGAATTACTCCTTAAGGCCTTAGAAAGTGCTCCAGTGAACAATTGAGCATTGTAAATAGCTCCCCCAATGCCTGCACAAGCCCGAATATACTCATCTAAATTAGCTCCACTGGCCTTTAAAGGTCTTAATAATTTTTGTTGCAGCTATCATTTCTTTCAAAAATTTAAATTGTAGGGCTGTAAAAGTCACATTCTGGCCACAGTTTGGGAACTGAGCATTGGGGCCGAAAGCAGCCCGTGCTTTGAGAATAGATCTAATTCCTCAAAATCATCCTTTTCCTTCAATTCCTTCTTTTCTCCTAAAGGAGGAAAAGGCACAGAGAAAACCTGACCTGACATAGGCAAAGAGGTTGGAGGTGGAGGCAAAGGGAAATCTTTTTAACAGGGAAGGCTTGTGGGAGAGAGATAGGAGAAACAGGAGCAGCAACACCTTGCAATTTTAACAACTGTTGTAACATGTTTAAAATATGCTGCAAATCAGAATTTCCTTCAGATGAAGGAGGCATTAGCCCCTTTTCCAATTCCTTGTCCTCAACAACCAGGGCATAAATATGTTCCTCTCTAGGATCATTCCTCTCTAAAGCTTCAGATGTCTCACCTCCTGTGGCAGTATCACCACAGTCTGAGTCAGTTTCAAGTAACTCTAATGCCTGAGTAATGGAACTACACAAAGTCCACAAAGTCAGAGATATTGTTTGCCCTCACTGATGAGCTCGACACCAGACTGTAACCACTTGTAACCATTCCTTTAGATTTAACTGCACTTTGTTTTGATATTGGAACCAATAACAATGTTGTTCAACACGGGCAAACAATTGCTTCAAAGTCTTTTCTTTTACTTCTACTCCTATAAGCATCAACAGTCCCTGGAGTAACCACAAATATTCAGAGGACAGAGAGGTGAAATTCCTCATAATTTTCCCGTGGGTCCCCCTTCATTTATTTACCTGCCTGGGGTGTTCCCCCTCTGGTTCCTTGCTCTCGTGGAGCCATGGACCCTGCTCGCTGCACCAGATGTTGGGATCCACGTGTTTCCTAAACAAAGGAATGAACACACAAGACAAGACAAACATGGTGGCCACGCCAAACGACATGCTCCACTTTATTTTATACAGTCGTTTGTGGAATGTTACCAAGTCACAAGACACATTGTTGTTTTTCTGACCTTTCCCTGACATTTTGGATTTTCAAGATGTTTACACATAAACAAGCCCCCAGGGTCTGCTGTTTACAGCTGGCTCCTTTGTCCTCCCTGTTTGCAGTTAAGGAATGCCCTGCTTCATTTGCAAGAGCAGGACTTATCGGGAACCCCCTGCTTTGTTTGCAAGAGCAGGACTTATTGGGAACATCTTGTTTGCGAGCACGTAGTCCTCTACACAAAACTGCTCAATGAAAAGAAAGGTGTAACTCTGTGAGATGAATTTTTTCTAGTTTATATCTGAGGATATTTCTTTTTTCACCATAGGTCTCAAAGCACTCCCAAATATACCTTTGCAGACTACTGGAAAACAGTGTTTGCAAATTGCTCCATGAAAAGAAAGGTATAACTCTGTGAGATGAATTCACACATCACAAAGAACTTTCTCAGAACGCCTCTTTCTAGTTTTTATCTGAGGATATTTCCTTTGTCACCACAGGTTTCAATGTGATCCAAAATATCCCATCTCAGATGCACCAAAAACAGTGCTACCAAACTGCTCAATGACAGCAATCATATAATTTTGTGAGATGAAATAACACATCAGAAAGCGACTTCTCAGAAAACTTCTTTCTACTTTTTATATGAGGATACTTACTTTGTCACCATGAGCTTCAAAGCCCTCACAAATATTAGATTTCAGATTCCAAGAAAACAGCGTAAGTAAACTGCTCAATGCAAAGAGCAGTGTAACTCTGTGAGATGAATTCACACATCACAAAGCAGTTTGTCAGAAAGGTTCATTTTAGCTTTTTTATGAGGATATTTCCATTGTCAAAATAACCTTCAATGGGCTCTGAAATATGTGATTGCAGATTCCAAGAAAACAGTGTTAGCAAGCTGCTCAATGAAAACAACTGAGTTGAATTCACACATCACAAAGCAGTTTCTCACAAAGCTTCTTTCCAGTTTTTATGTGAGGATATATACTTCTTCACCATAGGCCACAATACGCTCCCAAATATCAATTTACAGATTCCACAAAAACATGGAGCAAAGGGCTCCCTGAAAGGAATCATGTTACTCCGTGAGATGAATTCAAATATCACGGTGAAATTTCTCATAAAGATTCTTTCTAGTTTTTATCTGAGGATATTTTCTTTGTCACCATTGGCTTCATATCGATTGAAACTATCCCTCCTCAGATTCCCCAAAAACAGTGCTACCAAACTGATCCATGAAAAGTATCATGTTACTCAGTGGGATCAACAAATCCATCACAAATCGGTTTCTCAGAAACAATTTTTCTAGTTTTATATGAGAATATTTCCTTTGTCACCATAAACTCCAATGCACTCCCAAATATATCATTGCAGATTCCAAGAAAACAGTGTTGGCAAACTCCTCAATAAAAAGAACAGTGTAACTCTGTGAGATGAATTCACTCATCACAAAGAAGTTTCTCAGATAGCTTCTTCCTAGTTTTTTCTGAGGATATTTCCTTTTTCACTGTAGTCCAAAATTCGCTCTGAAATGTCCCTTTGCAGTTTAGATGATAACAGCATTGGCAAACTGCTCCATGAAAAGAAAGGTGTAACTCTGCATGATGAATTCGTGCATCACCAAGAAGTTTCTCAGAAAGCTTCTCTCTACTTTTTATCTGAGGAGTTTTCTTTTGTCACCATAGGCTTCAATGTGATCCTAAGCATCCCTTCTCTGGTTCTCCAAAATGAGTGTTACCAAACTGCTGCATGAAGAGAAAGGTGTAACTGTGCAAGATGAATTAACACATCGCAAAGTGGTTTCTCAGAAACCTTCTTTCTAGTTTTTATATGAGGTTATTTCCTTTGTAATGATCAGCTTCAGTGCTCTCTGAAAAATCTCTTTGTGGATTCTAAGAAAACAGTATTAGCAAACTGCTCAACGAAAAGTACAGTGTAAATGAGAGACATGAATTAACACATCACAAAGTAGTTTCACAGAAAACTTCTTTATAGTTTTTTTCTGAGGATATTTCCTTTGTCTCCATAAGCTTCATGTGCTCCAAAATATCCCATTACAGATTCCAAGAAAACAGTGTTACCAAACTGCTCAATGAAAAAAATGGCGTAACTCTGTGAGATGAATTCAAACATCACAAAGCAGTTTCTCAGAAAGCTGCTTTTTGGTTTTTATCTGAAGATGTTTATATTTTCACCATATTCCTCAAGGCACACGTGAATATCCCTATGCAGATACTGCAAAAATAGTGTTACCAAACTACTCCATGAAAATAAAGGTGTGAATCTGTGAGATGAATTCACACACCACAAAGCAGTTTCTCAGAAAGCTTCTTTTTCGTTTTTGTCTCAGGATATTTCTTTGTCAACATAGGCTTCAAAGTGCTCCCAAATATCCTATTGCAGATCCCATGAAAACAGTGTTAGCCTCTGCTCCATGAAACAAAAGGTGTAACTCTGTGAGATGAATTCACACATCACAAAGAACTTTCTCAGAAAGCTTCTTTCTCTTTTTTATCTGAGGAAAATTACTAATAACCATAGGCTTCAATGCGATCCAAAATGTCCCTCCTCAGATTCCTCAAAAACAGTACTACAAAACTCCTCCATGAAAATAACCGTGTAACTCTGTGAGATGAATTCACACATCACAAAGTAGCTTCTCAAAAGGTGTCTTTTTGATTTTTCTCTGAGGATATTTCCTTTGTCACCATGTTCTTCAATGCGCTCCAAAAAATCCAATTGCAGATCCCACGAAAACAGTGTCATCAAACTGCTCATTCAAAAGAATGGTTTAACACTGTAAGATGAATTCACTCATTACAAAGCTGTTTCTCAAAAAGTTTCCTTCTAATTTTTATCTGAGGATATTTCCTTTTTCACTATAGGTCTCAATGAGCTCCTAAATATCCCTGTGCAGATCCCACAATAAGAGTGCTAGGAAACTGCTCCATGGAACAAAAGGTGTAACTCTGTGAGATGAATTTGCACATCACAAAGACCTTTATCAGGAAAGTTTTTTCTAGATTTCATCTGTGGATATGTCCTTTGTCACCATAGTCTTCAATGTGATCCCAAATATCCCTTCTCAGATTCCCCAAAAGCAGTGCTACCAAACTGCTCCATGAAGAGTATCATGTAACTCTGTTGGATGAATTCACAAATCACAAAGAGATTTCTCAGAAAGTTTCTTTCTAGTTTTTATATGAGGATATAACCTTTGTCAAAATAAGCTTCAATGTGCTCCATAATATCCCATTGCAGAGTCTAAGAAAAGAGTGTTAGCAAACTGCTCAATAAAAACAAGTGTGCAAATCTGTGAGATAAATGCACACATAACATAGCAGTTTCTCAGAAAGTTTGTTTCTAGTTTTGATGTGATGGTATTTCCTTTTTCACCATAGGCCACAATGCACTCCCAAATATCACACTGCAGATTACACAAAAACAGTTTTAGCAAACTGTTCCGTGAAAAGAAATTTGTAACTCTGAGAGATGAATTCACACATCATGAAGTCCTTTCTCAGAAAGCTTCTTTCTAGTTTTTATCTGAGGATATTATCTTTTTCATCATAGGCTTCAATGCGATCCAAAATATCAATTCTCAGATTCCTCAAACACAGTACTACCAAACTGCTCCACGAAAACGATCGTGCAAATCTGTGAGATAAATTCACAAATCAATAAAGCAGTTTCTCAGAAAGCTTGTTTCCATTTTTCATCTGAGAATAATTGCTTTGTCAACATAAGCTTCAATGTGCTCAGGAATATCCCATTACAGATTCCAAGAAAACTGTGTTAGCAAACTGCTGCATAAAAAGAACAGTGTAACTCTGTGAGATGAATTCACACATCACAAAACCGTTTCTCAAAACACTTCCTTCTAGTTTTTGTCTGAGTATATTTCCTTTCTCACCGTAGTCCTCAATGCACTCCCAAATATCCTTTTGCAGTTTCCACTAAAACCGTGTTAGCCAACTGTTCCATGAAAATTTAGCTGTAACTCTGTGAGATGAATTCACACACAAAAAAGTTCATTCTCAGAAACCTTCTTTACCTTTTCTCTGAGGATATTTTCTTTGTCACTGTAGGTTTCAATACGATCCAAAGTACCCCTTCTCAGATTCCCAAAAACAGTGCTTCCAAACTGCTCCATGAAAACAATCATATAACTCTGTGAGATGAATTCTCACGTTACAAAACAGTTTCTCAGACAAATTCCTTCTAGTATTTATCTGAGGATATTTCCTATTTCAAAATAGGCCTCAATTTGCTCCCATATATCCCTTTGCACATACCTCGAAAACAGTGTTAGCAAACTGCCCAATGAAAAGTACAGTGTAACTCTGTGAGTTGAATTCACACATCACAAAGCAGTTTCACAGAAAGCTTTTTTCTAGTTTTTATCTTAGGATATTTACTATTTCACCACAGGCCTCAATACACTCCCGAATATCCCTTTGCAGATTTCACAAAATGCTCCATGAAAAGAAACGTGTAAATCCATGAAATGAATTCACACATCACAAAGCAGTTTCCCATAAAGCTGCTTTCTAGTTTTTATCTGAGGATATTTCCTTTTTCCCAACGGGTTTCAATGAGATCCAAAATATCCTTTCTCATATTCTCCGAAAACAGCACTACCTAACTTCTCTATGAAAATAATGGTGTAACTCTGTGAGATGAATTCTCAAATTCCAAAGAAGTTTCTCATAAAGCTTCTTCTTAGTTTTTTTCTCTGGGGATTTCCTTTGTCACCATAGGTTTCAGTGTGCCCCAAATATCCTATTGCAGATTCCAGGAAAACAATGTTATCAAACTGCTCAATGAAAATAATAGTGTAACACTGTAAGACGAATTTACACAACACAAAACAGTTTCTCAGAAAGCTTCTTTCTAGTTTTTATCTGAAGATATTTCCTTTTTTACCATAGACCTCAAGATGCTCCCAAGTATCCCTTTGCAGATTCCACAAAAAAAGGGTTAGGAAACTACTCCATGAAAAGAAAGCTGAAAATCTGTGTGACGAATTCACACATCTCAAAGAAGCTTCTCAGAAAGCTTCTTTCTAATTTTTATCTGACTATAACCCCGTTTTCACTATAGGCTTCCATGTGCTCCCCATTATCCTATTGCAGATTCAATGAAAGCAGTGCTACAATACTGACCCATGTAAAGAATTGTGTAACTCCAGGAAATAAATTCACAAATCTCAAAGCAGTTTTTCAGAACATTTCTTTCTATTATTTGTCTGAGGACATTTTCTTTGTCACCCTAAACTTGAATGTGCTCCAAAATATCCCATTGAAGATTCCAAGAAAACAGTGTTAGCAAACTGCTCAGTGAAACAAACAGTGTAACTCTGTGAGATGGATTCACACATCACAATGCAGTTTCTCAGAAAGTTTCTTTCTAGTTTTTATCTGAGGATACTTCCTTTTTCACTATAGGCCTCATTGCACTCCCAAATGTCCCTTTGCAGATTTCATGAAAACATGGTTAGCAAACTGCTCCATGAAAAGAAAGGTGCAACCTTGTGAGATGAATTCATGCAACATAAAGACCTTTCTCAGAAAGCTTCTTTCTAGTTTTTATTTAAGGATGCTTCCTTTGTCATCATTGGCTTCAATGCGATCCAAAATATCCTTCCTCAGATTCCCCAAAAACAGTGCTACCAAACTCATCCATGAAAGGAATCGTGTAACTCTGTAAGATGTATTAAGAAATCACAAAACGGTTTCTCAGAAAGCTTCCTTCTAGATTTTATATGAGGATATTTCCTTTGTCACCAGAAGCTTCAATGCACTCTGAAATATCCCTATGCAGATTCCAAGATAACAGACAAACCACTCAATGAAAAGAACAGTGTAACTCTGTGAGATAAATTCACACATCAGAAGGCAGCCTCTCAGAAAGCTTCTTTCTAGTTTTTACATGAGGATATTTCCTTTGTCACCATAAGCTTCAATGCACTCCAAAATATCAGATTGCAGATTCCAATTAAACAGTGAAAGCAAACTGCTCAATGCAAAGGTTCATGTGTCTGTTTGAGATGAATTCACACACCACAAAGCAGTTTCTCAGAAAGCTTCTTTCTAGTTTTTATCTCAGGTTATTTCCTATTTCAACATAGGCCTCCATATGCTCCCAAATATCCCTTTGAAGATTCCAGGAAAAGTTTGTTATCAAACTGCTGAATGAAAACAATGGTGACCTGTATGAGGTGAATTCACACATCACAAATAACTTTCTCAGAAAGCTTCTGTCTAGTCTTTACTTGAGTATATTCACTTTGTCACCATAGGCTTCAATGCAATCCAAAATATCCCTTCTCAGAGTACCCAGAAACAGTGCTACCAAACTGCTCCATGAAAGGAATCTTATAACTCTGTGAGTTGAATTCACAAATCACCAATCGGTTTCTCAGAAAGCTTCTTTCTAGTTTTTTCTAAGGATATTTCCTTTGCCACCATAAGCACATGTGAGCTCTGAAATATACCATTGAAAATTCCAAGAAAAGGGTGATAGTAAATTGATCAATGAAAAGAACAATGTACTCTGTGAGATTAATTCACACACCACAAAGCAGTTTCTCATAAAATTCTTTCTAATTTTTATCTGAGTATATTTCCTTTGTCACCATGGGCATCAATGTGATTCAAAATATCCCTTCTCAGATTCCCCCAAAACAGAGCTACCAAACAACTGCATGAAAAGAATCGTGTAATTCTGTGACATCTCATTCACAAATCACAATGCCGTTTCTCAGAAAGCTTCTTTCTAGTTTTTGTCTGTGGGTATTTCTTTGTCAGAATAACCTTCAATGCACTCCGAAATATCCCATTGCAGATCCCAAGAAAACAGTGTTAACAAACTGCTCAATATAAAGAATAGTGTAACCCTGTGAGATGAATTCACACATAACAAAGTGGTTTCTCAGAGAGCTTCTTTCTAGTTCTTACATGAGGATATTTCCTTTATCAGCTTCAATGAGCTTCCAAATACACCTTTGCAGATTCCACAAAAACAGTGTTAGCAACTGCTCGATGAAAAGAACAGTGTGAATCTGGGAGATGAATTCATGCATCAGAAAGCAATCTCTCAGAAAGATTTTTTTTTTTGTTTTAATCTGAGGATATTTCCTTTTTCATCATAGGTCTCAAAGCACTGCCAAATATCTCTTTTCAGATTCCAGGGAAACAGTGTTAGCATAATGCTCCATGAAAAGAAATGTTTAGATCTGTGAGATGAATTCAAACATCACAAAGAACTTTCTGAGAAAGCTTCTTTCTAGTTTTTAACTGAGGATATTTCCTTTGTCACCATAGGCTTCAATGTGATCCAAAATATCCATTCTCAGATTCCCCAAACACAGAGTTACCTAACGGATCCACGAAAAGAATTGTGTAACTCTTTCAGATGAACTAACACATCATGAAGTGGTTTCTCAGAAAGCTAAATTCTAGTTTTTTATGGGGCTATTTTCTTTGTCACCATAAGCTTCAATGCACTCTGAAATATCCCATTGCAGATTCCAGGAAAACAGTGTTAGCAAACTGCTGAAAAAAAGGAAAGTGTAACTCTGTGAGATGAATACATACATCACAAAGGAGTTTCTCAGAAAGTTTCTTTGTAGTTTTCATCTAATGATATTTCCTTTGTCACCATAGGCCTCAATGCACTTCCAAATATCCCTTTGCAGATTCCAAGGAATTAGTGTTCGTAAACTGCTCCATGATAATAAAGGTGTAACTCTGTGGGATGAATTAACACATCAAAAAGTAGTTTCTCAGAAAGCTTCTTTCTAGCTTTTATCTGAGGATATTTCCTTTGCCATCATAGGCTTCCGTATGATACAAAATATCTCTTTTCATATTCCCCAAAAACACTGCTGTCAAAATGGTAAATGAAAAGAGTCATTTAACACTTTGAGATGAAGTAACACATCACAAAGCGGTGTCTCAGAAAGCTTCTTTCTCGTTTTTATATGAGGATATTTCCTTTGTCACCATAAGCTTCAATGTGCTCTGAAGTATCCCATTGCAGATTCCAAGAAAACACTGTTAGCAAACTGCTTAATGAAAAGTACGGTGTGACTCTGTGAGATGAGTTCACAAATCACAAAGCAGTTTCTCAGAAAGCTTCTTTTTGGTTTTTATCTGAGGATATTTCCTTTGTCACCATAGGCTTCAATGTGCTCCAAAATATCCTATTGCAGATTCCACGAATACATTTTTAGAAAACACCCCAATGAAAAGAACGGTGTAACTCTGTGAGATGAATTCACACATCATAAAGCATTTTCTGAGAAAGCTTCTTTCTAGTTTTTATATGAGGATATTACCTTTGTGACCATTGTCTTCAATGTGATCCAAAATATCGCTTCTCAGATTCCCCAAAAACAGTGTTACCAAACTGATCCATGAAAAGAATCGAGTAAATCTGTGAGATGAATTAGGACATCACAAAGTGGTTTTGAAGAAAGCTTCTTTCTAGTTTTTGTATGGGAATATTTCCTTTTTCACCATAGACTTCAATGTGCTCCCAATTAGCCCTTCCCAGACACCACAAAAACAGTGATGCCAAGTGCTCCCTCAACAGAAATGTTCAGTTCTGTGAGATGAATGCACACATCACAAAGGAGTTTCTCTGAAATATTCTCTCCAGTTGTGACCTTAAGAACTTTCCCTTTTCACCTTAGGCCTCTATGTGCTCCCAATTATCTCCCTGCAGATTCCACAAAAACAGTGCTAAAAAGCTGCTCCATGAAAAGAATGATGTAACTCTGTGAGATAAAATGACCCATCACAAAGCAGTTTCTCTGAAGCTTTTTTTCTAGTTTTTTTTCTGGGGATATTTACTTTTCCACCATAGGTTTCAAGGTGCTTCCAAATATTCTTCTCAAACACAACAAAAACAGTGATACCAAAGTGGTCCCTCAACAGAAATGTTTAGCTCTGTGAAATGAATGCACACATCTGTGAAAAATGTTTCTCAGAAAACTTCTCGCCAGTTTTTGCCTTAAGAATTTTCTTTTTTCAACTTAGGCCTCTATGTGCTCCCAAAAATCCATTTGGAGACTCCACAAAAACAGTGCTAACAATCTACTCCAAGAAAAGAAAGGTGGAACTCTGTGAGATGAGTTCATCCATCACAAAGCAGTTTCTCTGAAAGCTTCATTTATAGTTTAAATCTGAGTATATTTCCTTTTTCATCATAGACTTCCATGTGTTCCTCTCAGATAGCAGAAAAACAGCAATGTTGAACTGCTCAAACAACAACGATGTTAAACTCCATGAGATGAATACACACAACAAAACCGTTTCTCAAAAAGTTTCTCTCTAGTTTTTATCTGAAGTTATTTCCTTTTTCACCGTAGGGCTCTGGGAGCTCCTAAATATATCTTTGCAGATTCCTTAAAAACAGGGATACCAAACTGCTCCATAAAAAGCCTCGTGTAACTCCGTGAGATGAAATCAAAAATCACAAAGCAGTTTCTCAGAAACCTTCTTTCTAGTTTTTGTCTGACAATATTTTCTTTGTCACTAAGTGTCAATGCGTTCCAAAGTATACCATTGCAGATTCCAAGAAAACAGTGGTAGCAAACTGATCAATGAAAAGAACAGTGTAACTCTTTGAGGTGAATTCACCCATCCAAAAGCAGTTTCTCAGAAAGCTTCTTTTTGGTTTTTATCTGGGGATATTTCCTATGTCATCATAGGCTTCAATGCGCTCCACAATATCCTATTGAAGATTCCATGAAAACATTGTTGCCAAACTGCTCAATGAAAAGAACGTTGAAACTGTGTGAGATGAATTCACACATCACAAAGCAGTTTCTCAGAAACCTTCTTTCTAGTTTTTATCTGAGGATATTTCCTTTTTCACCATGGGCCTCAATGCACTCCCAAATATTCCTTTGCAGATTCCACGAAAACAGTGCCAGCAAACAAAACCATGAAATAAAGGTGTAACTCTGTGAGATGAACTCACACATCACAAAGAACATTCTCAGAAAGCTTCCTTCTAGTTTTAATCTGAGGAAATTTCCTTTGTAATCATAGGTTTCAATGCAATTCAAAATATCCCTTCTCAGATTCAACAAAAACAGTGCTACCAAACTGTTAATCGTGTAACTCTCTGAGATGAATTAACACATTACAAAGCGGTTTCTCAGAAAGCTTCTTTCTATTTTTTATATCAGGATATTTCCCTTTCCACCATATGCTTCAATGTGCTCCCAAATATCCCCTTGCAGACAACAACAAAAACAGTGATACCAAAGTGCTCCCTCAATAGAAACATTTACCTCTATGAGATGAATGTACACCTCGCAATGGAGTTTCTTAGAAAGTTCTCTCCAGTTTCTACCTGAACAATGTTTTTTTCACCTTAGGGCTCTATGCGCTCCCAAATATTCCTCTGCCGATTCCAGAAAAACAGTGCTACCAAACTATGCATTGAAAAGAAAGGTTTAACTCTGTGAGATATACTCACCCATCACCAAGATTTTTCTCAGGAAGCTTGTTTCTAGTTTTTATTTGAGGATATTTCTGTTGTCAGCATAGGCTTGAATGTGATCCAAAATATCCTTTCTCAGATTCCACAAAAACAGTGCTAACAAAGTGTTCCATGAAAGGAAATTTTAACCCTGTGAGATGAATTCACAAATTCGAAAGCAGTTTCTCAGAAAGCTTCTTTCTAGTTTTTATCTAAAGATATTTTCTTTCCACCATAGACTTCAGTGGGCTCCCAAATACCCCTTCTCAGACACCATAAAAAGAGTGAAGCCTAAGTGCTCCCTCAACAGAAAGGTTTAGATCTATGAGATGAATACACACATAATAAACCAGTTTCTCAGAAAGCTTCTCTCCAGTTTTTACCTGAAGAACTTTCTTTTTTCACCTTAGGCCTCTATGTGCTCCTAAATATCCCTCTGCAGATTCCACAAAAACAGCACTACCAAACTCCTCAATGAAAACAATGGTGTAACTCTGTGAGATGAATTCACCCATCACAAAGTAGTTTGTCAGAAAGCTTCATTCTAGTTTAAATCTGAGAATATTTCCTTTTTCACCATAGGCTTCAATGTGATCCCAAATATATCCTCTCAGATACCACATAAACAGTGATGCCGAACTGCTGAATGAACAAAAAGTTTAAACTCTGTGAGATGAATAAACACATCAAAAACCATTTCTCAAAAAGCTTCTCTCCAGTTTTTATCTGAAGTTATTTCCTTTCTCACCATAGGCCTCTGGGAGTTCCAGAATATCCCTTTGAAGATTCCACAAAAACAGTGCTACCAAACTGTGCCATGTAAAGAATTATGTAACTGTGTGAGATGAATTCACAAATCACAAAGCAGTTTTTCAAAACAATTATTTCTAGTTTTTGTCTGAGGATATTTTCTTTGTCACCCTAAACTTGAATGTGCTCCAAAATATCACATTGCAGATTCCAAAAACACAGGATTAGCAAACTGCTCAATGAAAAGAACAGTGTAACTCTATGAGATGAATTCACTCATCACAAAGCAGTTTCTCACAAAGTTTCTTTTTGGTTTCTAACTGAGGATAATTCCTTTGTCACTATAGGCTTCAATGTGCTCCAAAATATACTATCAAATATTTCACAAAAACATTGCTAGCAAAATGATCAGTGCAAAGAACAGTGTAACTCCGTGAGATGAGTTCATACATCACAAAGTAGTTTCTCAGAAAACTTCTTTCTAGTTTTAATCTGAGGATATTTCCATTTTCACCAAACATCTCCAATGGCTCATAAATATCCCTTTGCACATTCCAAGAAAACAGTGTTAGCAAACTGCTCCATGAAAGGAAAGGTGTAACTCTGTGAGATGAATTCACACATCACAAAGCAGTTTCTCAGAAAGCTTCTTTCTAGTTTTAATCTGAGGATATTACCTTTGTCACCATAGGCTTCGATGTAATCCAAAATATGCCTTCTCAGATTCCCCAAAAACAGTGCTACAAAACTGCTCCATGAAAAGTATCGTGTAACTCTGTGAGATGAATTCAAATCCCAAAACTGTTTCTCAGAAATCTTTCTAGTTTTTGTCTGAGGATATTTCCTTTTTCACCATAAGGCTCAATGCACTCTCGAATATACCTTTGCAGATTCCAGGAAAACGGTGTTAGCAATGTGCTCCATGAAAATAAAGGTGTAAATGTGTGAGATGAATTCACACATCACAAAGCAGTTTCTCAGAAAGCTTCCTTTTTTTTTTTCCTGAGGATATTTCCTTTGTCACCACAGGCTTCAATGCACTCCCAAATATACAATTGCAGATTCCATGAAAACAGAATCTTTAAACTGTTCAATGAAAACTTCTGTGTATCTCTGTGAGATGAATTCACTCATCAAAAGTAGTTTCTTATAAAGCTTCTTTCTACTTCTTATCTGAGGATATTTCCTTTTCCACCATAGGCTTCAATGCACTCCCAAATATCACTTTTCAGACACCACAAAAACACTGATGCCAAAGTGCTCCCTCAACAGAAACGTTTAGCCTTGTGAGATGAATACAGACATCACAAAGGAGTTTCTCTGAAAGCTTCTCTCTGGTTTTTAACTGAAGAATTTTCTGTTTTCACCTTACGCCTCTATGCGTTCCCAAATATCCCCTTGCAGTTTCCACCAAAACAGTGCTACCAAACTGGGCAATGAAAGGAAACGTGTAACTGTGAGATGATTTCAACCATCACAAAGACGTTTCTCAGACAGCTTCTTTTTAGTTTAAACCTGAGGATATTTCTTTTTTCACCATTGACTTCAATGTGTCCCCAAAAACTCTTCTCAGATACCACAAAAACAGTGATGCTGAACTGCTCAATAAACATGAATTCACATATCCCAAAACCGTTTCTTGAAAAGCTTTATCCAGATTTTATCTGACGTTATTTCCTTTTTCACCGTAGGCCTCTAGGAGCTCCCGAATATCCCTTCACAGATTCCATAAAAACAGTGCAGCCAAACTGCTCAAAGAAAACGAAGGTGGAACTTTGTGTGTTGAATTCACCCATCACAAAGAAATTTCTCAGAAAGCTTCTTTCTAGTTTTGATCTCAGAATATTTCCTTTTCCACCATCGGCTTCCATGCACTCCCAAATACATCTTCTCAGACACCACAAAAACACTGATGACAAACTGCTCTCTCAACAGAAAGCTTCACCTCTATGAGATGTATTCATGCATCACAAAGGAGCTATCAGAAACTTTCTCTCCTGTTTCAAACTGAAGATATTTCCTTTTTCAACTTTGGCATCTATCCACTCTTGATTATCCCTCCATATTCCAAAAAAACAGTGTTACCAAACTGCTCAATGAAAATAAAGATTTTACTCTGTGAGAGAATTGTCCCATTGCAAAGCTGTCTCTCAGAAAGCTTCTTTCTAGTTTTTGCCTGATGGTATTTCCTTTTTCACCAAAGGCTAATCTGTGCTCCGAATATGACTTCATAGAGTCCCAAAAAAACAGTGTTACCAAACTGCTCAAAGAAAAGAATGGTTTACCTCTGGGAGATGAATTCACTCATCACAAAGAAATTTCTCATAAAGCTCCTTTCCAATTTTCATTTGAACATACTTACTTTTCCACCATCAGCCTCAATGTGCTCCCAAATATCCCTTCTCAGGCACTACAGAAACAGTGAGGCCAAACTGCTCAATAAACAAAATGGTTTATCTCTATGAGATGAAGACACACATCACAAAACAGTTTCTCAAAAACCTTCTCTCCAGTTTTTATCTGAAGGTATTTCCTTTTTCACCATAGGCCTCTGTGAGCTCCAGAAAATCCCTTTGCAGATTCCTGAAAACAGGACTAGAAAACAGCTCAATGAAAAGAAAGGTGTAACACTTTGAGATGAATTCACCCATCACAAAGCAGTTTCTTACAAGGATTCTTTCTAGTATTCACCTGAGGATAATTCTTTTTTCACTATAGACTTCAATGCACTCCAGAATATCCCATTGCAGATTCCATGAAAACAGTGTTAGCACACTGCTCCATGAAAACAAAGGTGAAACTCTGTGAAACGAATTCACACATCACAAAGAACTTTCTCAGAAAGCTTCTTCCTACTTAATATCTGAGGATATTAGCATTGGCACCATCAGCTTCAATCCGATCCAAAATGTCCCTTCTCATATTTCCCAAAGAGTGTTCTATGAATCTGCTACATGAAAAGGTCCGTGTAACTCTGTGAGAAGAATTCTCAGATGACAAAACAGTTTCTCAGAAAGCATCTTTCTAATTTTTGTATGAGGATATTTCCTTTGTCACCATAATCTTCTATGTGCTCCAAAATATCCCATTGCAGATTCAAAGAAAACAATGTTAGCAAACTCGTCAATGAAAATAACAGTGTAACTCTGTGAGATGAATTGACACAATACAAATAAGTTTTTCAGAAAGCTTCTTTTTGGTTTTCATCTGATTATATTTCCTTTGTCACTGTATGCTTCATTGCACTCTGAGGTATCCCATTGCAGATTCCAAGAAAACAGTGTGACCAAGCTGCTCAATGAAAACAACAACGTAACTCTGTGAGATGAATTCACACATCACAAAGCAGTTTCTCAGAAGGATTGTTTCTAGCTTTTAACTGATAATATGCCCTTTTTCAACTTAGTCCTCAATGAGCTCCCAAATATTCCTTTGCAGATTCCATGAAAACAGTGTTAACGAACTGCTCCATGAAAAGAAATTTGTAACTCTGTGAGTTGAATTCTCACATGATGAAGAAATTTCTCGGAAAGCTTCTTTCTGGTTTTTATCTGAGGATATTGCCTTAGTCAACATATACTTCAATGCGATCCAAAATATCCCTTCTCAGGTTACCCAGAAACAGTGCTACCAAACTGATCCATGAAAGCAGTCGTGTAACTCAGTGAGATGAATTAACATATCAGGCAGCAGTTTATCAGAAAGCTTCTTACTAGTTTTTTAAATGAAGATATTTCCTTTGTCACCATAAGTTTCAAGGTGCTCCGAAATATTGCATTGCAGATTCCCAGAAAACACTGTTAGCAAACTGCTTGATGAAAAGAATGGTGTAATTCTGTGAGATGCATTCACACATCCCAAAGCTGTTTCTCTGAAAGCTTTTTTCTAATTTTTGTCTGAGGATATTTACTTTGTCACTCTACTCTTCAGTGCAATTCAAAGTACCCCTTCTCAAATTCTCCAATAAGAGTGCTGGGAAACTGCTCCATGAAAAGTACTTTGTGTCTCTGTGAGGTGAATTCACACATCAGAAACAATTTTCTCAGAAAACTTCTTTCTAGTTTTTGTCTCAGGATATTTCCTTTGTCACCATAAACTTCAATGCCCTCCAAAATATCCCATTGCAGATTCCAAGAAAACAGTGCTAGCAAACTGATCAATGAACAGAACAGTGTAATGCTGTGAGATGAAGTCACACATCAGAAAGCAGATTCTCAGAAAGCTTCTTTCTAATTTTTTTCAGAGGACATTTCCTTTGCTACCATAGGTTTCAGTGCACTCCCAAATATCCTATTGCAGACTCCAAGAAGACAGTGTTATCAAATGGCTCAAAGAAAAGCATGATGTAGGTCTGTGAGATGAATTCACCCAACACAAAGCAGTTTCTCAGAAAGCTTCTTTCTGGTTTTTATCTGAGGATATTTCCTTTTTCACCATAGGTTTCAATGTGCTCCCAAATATCCCATTGCATATTCCATGAAAACAGTGTTAGCGAATTGCTCCTTGGAAAGAAAGGTGTAGTCTTGTGAGGTGAATTCCCGCATCACAAAGAAGTTTCTCAGATAGCTTCTTTCTAGTTTTTATCTGAGGATAATTCCTTTGTCACCAAAAGCTTCAATGCAATCCCAAATATCCCTTCCCAGATTCCTCAAAAACAGTGCTACCAAACTGCTACATGAAAAGAATGGTGTAACTCTGTGTGATGAATTCACACATCACAAAACAGTTTCTCAGAATGTTTCTTTCTAGTTTTTATCTGAGGATATTTCCTTTTTCACTATAGGCCTCCATGTGCTCCTAAATATCCTTTTGCAGATTCCAAGAAAACAGTTGTGGTAAAGTACTCCAAGAAAAGAAAGGAGTATGACTCTGTTAGGTGAACTAACACATCACAAAGGGGTTTCTCAGAGAGCTCTTTTCCAGTTTTTTTATAAAGATATTTCCTTTGTCACCATACGATTCAATGTGTTCCAAAATATTCCTTCTCAGATTCCCCAGAATCATGGCTGGTAAACTGCTCCATTTAAAGAGTCGTGTAACTCTGTGGGATGAATTGACATATCACAAAGTGGTCTCAGAAAGCTTCTTTCTAGTTTTTATGTGATATTATTTATTTTGTCACCATAAGCATTAATACACTCTGAAATATCCCATTGCAGATTCCAAGAAAACAGTGTTAGCAAACTGCTGAATGAAAAGAACAGTGTAACTCAGTGAGATGAATTCACACATCACAAAAGAGTTTCTTAGAAAGCTTCTTTCTACTTTTTATATACGGATATTTCCTTTTAAACCATAAGTTTCAATGTGCTTCCAACTACCCCTTCTCAGACACCACAAAAACAGTGATGCCAAAGTGTTCACTCAACAGAAACGTTTAGCTGTATGAGATGAATGTACAAATCACAAAAGACTTTCTCTGAAAGATTCTCTCCAGTTTTTACCTGGATAATTTTCTTCTTTCACCTTAGGACTCTATGTGCTACCAAATATCCCATTCCCGATTCCACAAAAGCAATGTTACCGCACTGCTCAATGAAAAGAAAGATTTAACACTGGATGAATTCACCCTTCACTAAACAGTCTCTCAGAAAGCTTCTGTCTAGTTTTTATCTGAGGGTATTTCCTTTTTCACCATAGGTTTCTCTGTGCATCGTATATCCCTTTGTAGATTCCACAAAAACAGTGTTAACAAACTGCTCAATGAAAAGAATGGTTTACCTCTCAGAGATGAATTCACCCATCACAAAGAAACTTCTCAGAAGGCTGCTTTCTACCTTTCATCTGTGCAGCATATTTACTCCTCCACCATTAGCCTCAAAGCATTCCCAAATATCTCTTCCCAGACACCACAGAAACAGTGATGCCAAACTGGTCAATCACAAATATGGTTTAACTCCATGAGGTGAATGCACATGTCACAAAACAGTTTCTCAAAAACCTTCTCTCCAGTTTTTATTTTAAGATATTTCCGTTTTCAACATCAGCCTCTATGAGCTCCCAAATATCCCTTTGCAGATCCCCCAAAAAGGTGCTACCAAACTGCTCAATGAACAGAAAGGTGTAACTCTGTGAGATGAATTCAACCACCACAAAGCAGTTTCTCATAAAGCTTCTTTCAAGTTTTTATCAGAGGATATTTCTTTTTTCACCATAGGTCTCAAGGAGCTCCCAAATATCCCTTTGCAAATTCCAGGAAAGCAGTTTTAGCAAACTGCTCCAAGAAAATAAAGGTGTAACTCAGGAAGATGAACAAACATATCTGAAAATCTTTCTCAGAAAGCTTCTTTCTAGTTGTTATCTGAGTATATTTCCTTAGTCACCAAAGGCTCCGATGTGATCCAAAATATCCCTTCTCAGATTCCACAAAAACAGAGCTACAAAAGTGATCCATGAAAAGGATCACGTAACTCTGTGAGATGAATTCACACATCACAAGGAAATATCTCAGAAAGCTTCTTTCTAGTTTTTATGTGAAGATATTTCCTTTGTCACCATAGGCTTCATGGTGATCGAAAATAACCCTTCTCAGATTACCCAAAAACAGTGCTACAAAACTGATACATGAAAAGAATCGTGTAACTCTCTGAGATGAATTAACCCAGTGCAAAGTGGTTTCTCAGAAAGCTTCTATCTAGTTTTTATATGAGGATATTTCCTTTTTCACCCGTAGCTTCAATGTGCTCCGACATACCAAATGCGGATTCCTAGGAAAGAGTGTTAGCAAACAGCTCAATGAAAACAACTATGTAATCCTGTGAGATGAATTCACATATCACTAAGCAGTTTCTCAGAAATTTTTTTTTTGTTTTTGTCTCAGGATATTTCCTTTGTCACCATAGGCTTTGCTGCCATCAAAAATACCCCTTCTGAAATTCCCCAAATCAGTGCTACCAAACTGTGCCATGAAAATAAAGTGTAACTCTGTGAGGTGAATTCACAGAACACTAAGCAGTTTTACAGAAAGTTTCTTTTTGGCATTTGTCAGATTATTTTGTTTGTCACCAAAGGCTTCAATACACTCTGAAA
Source organism: Pygathrix nemaeus (assembly GCA_004024825.1). Lineage (NCBI taxonomy): Eukaryota > Metazoa > Chordata > Mammalia > Primates > Cercopithecidae > Pygathrix > Pygathrix nemaeus. Next base: position 119,956 of record PVHW010002895.1, read on the forward strand.
TATTCTCTTGCAGATTCCGCAAAAACATTGTTAGCAAACTGTTCGACAAAAGCAATGGTGTAATTCTGTGAGATGAATTCACACATCACAAAGCAATTTCTCAGAAAGCTTCCTTCTAGTTTTTATCTGAGGATATTTTCCTTTTCACCATATGTCTCAACTTTCTCCCAAATATCACTTTGTAGAACCAACAAAAACAGTGTTCACAAGCTGCTTCATGAAAAGAAAAATGTTACTCTGAGAGATGAAAACACACACCACAAAGAAGTTTCTCAGGAAGCCTCTTGCTAGTTTTTTTCTGATTATAATTCCAAATGTCACGCATTGGCTTCAATGTGATTCAAAATATCCCTTTTCAGATCCCCAAAAACAGTGCTACCTAACTGCTACATGAAAAGAATGTTGTAACTCTGTAAGATGAATTCACACATCAGAAAGATGTTTCTCCGACTGCTTCTTTCTAGATTTTATCTGAGAGTATTTTCTTTTTCATCATGTTCCTCAATGTGCTCTCCAATATCCCATTGCAGAATAAATGAAAAAAGTGTTAGCAAACTTCTCAATGAAAAAAAAGGTGTAACCCTGTGAGGTGAATGCACACATCACAAAGTCGTTTCACAGAAAGCTTCTGTTTGTTTTTTATCTGAGGATAGTTCTTTTGTCACCATAGGCATCAATGCACTCCCAACTATCCTATATGCAGATTCCATGAAAATAGTGCTATCAAACTGCTCTGTGAGAAGAAAGGTGTAACTCTGTAAGAAAAATTCACACATAACAAGGAACTTTCTCAGAAAGCTTTTTCTAGCTTTTATCTGAGGATATTTCCGTTGTCACCGTAAGCTTCAATGTGATCCAAAATATCCTTTCTCAGATTCCCCCAAATCAGTGCTACCAAACTGATCCATGAAAAGAATCGTGTAACTCTGTGAGATGTAATAACACATCACAAAGTGGTTTCTCAGAAAGCTTCTTTCTAATTTTTATATGAGGTTATTTCCTTTTTCACTATAGGCCTCAATGTGCTCTGGAATATCCAATTGCAGATACCATGAAAAGAGTGTTAGCAAACTGCCCCATGAAAAGGGAGGTGTAACTCTGTGAAATGAATTCACATCATGATGAAGTTTCTCAGAAAGATTCTTTCTAGTTTTTGTATGAGGATACCCTTTTCACCATTTGCCTCAATTCACTCTCAAATATCCCTTTGCAGATTCCAGGAAAATAGTGTTGGCAAACTCCTCCATGGAAAGAAATGTGTAACTCTGTGAGTTGAATTCAGACATCAAACGTAAGTTTCACAGAAAGCTTCTTTCTAGTTTTTATATGAGGATATTTCCTTTGTCAACATAAGCTTCAATGCGATCCAAAGTATCCCTTCTCAGATTCCCCAAAAACAGTGCTACCAAACTGTTCTATGAAAAGTATCATGTAACTCTGTAAGACGAATTCACAAATTATGAAGTAGTTTCTCAGAAAGCTTCTTTGTAGTTTTTGTCTGAGGATAATTCCTTTGTCACCATAAACTTGAATGTGCTCCAAAATATCCCACTACAGATAGCAAGAAAACTGTGTTAGCAAAACACTCCATGGAAAGAACAGTGTTACTCTGTGAGATAAATTCACACATGACAAAGCAGTTTCTCAGAAAGCATCTTTTTGGTTTTTATCTGGGGATATTTTCTTGGTCAACATAGGCTTCAATGTGATCCCAAATATCCTATTGCAGATTCCATGAAAACAGTTTTATCAAACTCCTCAATGAAAGAAAAGGTGTAACTCTGTAAGGTGAATTCACACCGCACAAATTAGCTTCTCAGAAAGCTTCTTTCTAGTTTTTATCTGAGGATATTTCCTTTTTCACTCTAGGCCTCACTGCACTAGCAAATATCACTTTGCAGGTTCCATGAAAAGAGTTTTAGCAAACTTCTCCATGAATAGAACTGTATAACTCTGTTAGATGATTTCACACGTCACAACGAACTGTCTCAGAAAGCTTCTTTCTAGTTTTTATCTGAGGATATTTAGTTTCTCACCATAGGCTTCAATATGATCCAAAATATCCCTTCTCACATTCCCCAGAAACCATTCTATCACACTGCTCAATGAAAAGAATCGTGTACCTCTGTGAGATGAATTAACAAATCACAAAGAGTTTCTCAGAAAACTTCTTTCTAGTTTTTTTCTGAGGATATTTCCGTTGTTACCATATGCTTCAACAACAGTGTTATTTGTGAGATGAATTCACGCATTACAAAGCAGATTCTCAGAAAGCCTCTTTCTAGTTTTTTTCTGAGGATATTTCCTTTTTCACCATAGGCCTCAATGCACTCCCAAATATCCCATTCCGGATTCCACAAAAGAAGTGTTAGAAAACTTCTCCTTTTTCACCAAAGGCTTCAGTGCAATCCCAAATATCCCTTCACAGATTCCCCAAAGTCAGTGCTACAAAACTGATCCATGAAAGGAATTGTGTAACACTGTGAGATGAATTAACACATCACAAAGCAGTTTCTCAGAAAGTTTCTTTCTAGTTTTTATATAAGGATATTTCCTTTGTCACTATAAACTTCAAAGTGGTCCAAAATATCCCATTGCAGATTCCAGGAAAATAGTATTAGCAAACAGATCAATGAAAAGAACAGTGTAACCCTGTAAGATTAATTCACGCATCACAAAGCAGTTTCTCAGAAAGTTTCTTTCTAGTTTCTATCTGGGGATATTTTCTTTTTGCACTATAAGCCTCAATGCGCTCCCAAATATCCCTTAGCAGGCTCCATGAAAATGGTGTCAGCAAACTGCTCAATGAAAAGAAAGGTGTGACTGTGAGATGAATTCACACATCACAAAGATCTTTCTCAGAAATCTTCTTTCTAATTTTTATCTGAGGATACTTCTTTTGTCACTATAGGTTTCAATGCAATGGAAAATATCACTTCAGAGTTTCCCCAAAATTGTGTTACCAAACTGCTCCATGAAAAGAATTCTGCAACTCTGTGAGATGAATCCACAAATCAGAAAGCAGATTCTCAGAAAGTTTATTTCTAGTTTTAGTCAGAGGATATTTCCTTTGTCACCATAGACTTCAAGGTGATCCCAAATATCCTATTGCTGATTCCATGAAAACAGTGTTAGGAACCTACTCCAAGAAAAGAATCGTGCAACTCTGTGATATGAATACACACATCACAAAGCCGTTTCTCAGAAAGCTTCTTTCTAGTTTTTATCTGAGGATATTTTGTTTTTCACCATAGGCTTCAATGCAATAAAAATCATCCCTTCTCAGATTCCGTAAAAACAGTGCTAACAAATTTCTCCATGAAAATAATTGTGTAACTCTGTGACATGAATTCACACACCACACAGCTGTTTCTCAGAAATCTTCCTTCTAGTTTTTCTCTGAGGATATTTCCTCTTTCACCTTAGGCCTCAATGCACTCCTGAAAATCCCAATGCAGATTCCAGGAAAAAAATGTTAGCAAACTTCTCAATGAAAGGAATGGTGTAACACTGTGAGATGATTTCACACATCACAAATCAGTTTCTCAGAAAGCTGATTATTGTTTTTTATCTGAGGATACTTCCTTTGCCACATAGACTTCAATGCACACCCAAATATCTTATTGCAGATTCCATGAAAACAGTGTGCCCAATGAAAAGAACGGTAAAGTTCTGTAAGATGAATTCACACATCATAAAGCAGCTTCTCAGAATGTTTCTGTCTAGTTTTTTTCTGAGTTTATTTCCTTGTTCAATATAGGCCTCAGTGCGCTCCAAACTATCCCTTTGCAGATTCCACGAAATCCTTGTTAGAAAACTTCTCCATGAAAAGTATGGTGTAACTCTGTGAGATGAATTCACATATCACAAAGAAATATCTCAGAAAGCTTCTACCTAGTTTTTATCTGAGGATATTTCCTTTGTCACGTTAGGCTTCATTGCAATCAAAAATAACCCTTCTCAGATTCCCCAAAAACAGTGCAACAAAACTGATCCATGAAAAAAATCATGTAACTCTCTGAGATGAATTAATACATCACAAAGCAATTTCTCACAAAGCTTCTTTCTAGTTTTTGTCTGATGATATTTCCTTTGTCACCATAGGCTTCAATGAAATCAAAACATCCCTTCTCAGATTCCCCAAAAAGAGTGCTAACAAACTACGCCATGAAATAAAGATGTAACTTTCTAACATATCTCTAAGCAGTTTCACAGAAAGCTTCTTTTTTTTTTTTTGGCTGATGCCATTTCTCTTGTCACCAAAGGCTCTATGCACTCCCGAATATCCCTTTGCAGATTCCAGAAAACCAGTTTTACCAAACTGCTTGATGAAAAGAAAGGTGTAACCCTGTGAGATGAATTCACCCACCACAAAGCAGTTTCTCAGAAAACTTCTTTCTAGCTTATATCTGAGGATATTTCCTTTTACACCTTGGGCTTCAATGTGCTCCCAAATATCTCTTCTCAGATACCACAAAAACTATGATGCCGAACTACTCAGTCAACAGAAAGTTTAAACTCTATGAGGTGAATAGACCCATCAAAAAACTGTTTCTCGCATAGCTTCTCTCCAATTTTATCTGAAATTATTTCCTTTTTCACCATAGGCTCAAAAATGTCCCATTACAGATTCCAAGAACACAGTGTTAGCAAATTGCTCCATGAAAGGAAAGGTGTAACTCTGTGAGATGAATTCACACATCACAAATAACTTTCTCAGAAAGTTTCTAATTTTTATCTCAGGATATTTCCTTTGTCACCATAGGCTTCAATATGATCCAAAATATCCCTTCTCATATTCAACAAAAACAGTGCTACCAAACTGCTCCTTGAAAAGGATCGTGTAATTCTGTGAGATGAATTAACACATCATAGAGCAGTTTCCCAGAAAGCTTCTTTCCGGTTTTTATACGAGGATATTTCCTTTTCCACCATAGGCCTCAATGTGCTCCCAAATATCCCTTTGCAGATTCCACGAAAACAGTGTTAGCCAACGGCTCCATGAGGAGAAAGGTGTAACTCTGTGAGATGAATTCACACATCACAAAGAACTTTCTCAGATAGGTTCTTTCTAGTTATTGTCTGAGGATATTTCCTTTTTCACCATATTCTTCAATGTGATCCAAAATATCCCATGTACCATTCCGCAAAAACAGTGGTAACAAACTGCTCCATGGAAAGAATCGTGTAACTCTGTGAGATGAATTAGCATAATTAACACATAACAAACAGTTTCTCAGAAGTCTTCTTTTTAGTTATTATATGAGAATATGTCCTTTTCCAATATAGGTTTCAATGTGTTCCCAAATATCCCTTCTCAGACAAAACAAAAACAGTGATGCCAAAGTGCTCCCTCAAAAGAAACATTTAACTCTATGAGATGAACACACACTTCACAAAGGAGTATCTCAGAAAGCTTCTCTTAAGTTTTTCCTGAATATGTTTGATATTTCACCATTGAACTCTGTGCACTCCAAAATATCCCATTGCAGATTTCACAAAACAGTGTTACCAAAATGTGCAATGAAAAGAAAGGTGGAACTTTTGGAGATGAATTCACCGATCACAAAGCAGTTTCACAGGAAGCTATTTTCTAGTTTTTTTTTTCTGAGGATATTTCCTTTTTCACCATAAGTTTCAATATGCTCGAATCAACCCATTGCAGATTCCAAGAAAACAAAACAGTGTTAGCAAACCGGTCAATGAAAAGAACAGTGTAACACTGTGAGATGCATTCATGAAACACAAAGCCGTTTCTCAGAAATCTTCTTTCTAGTTTTTATCTGATGATATTTCCTTTTCCCCCATAGGCCGAAATGCGCTCTCATATATCCCTTTGCCGATTCCATGAAAACAGTGTTAGCAGACTGCAACATGAAAAGAAATGTGAAACTCTGCGAGATGACTTCACTAATCACAAAGCAGTTTCTCAGGAAGCTTCTTTCTAGTTTTTTTCTGAGGACATTTCCTTGTTCACCATACGCTTCAATGTGATATGAAATATCACTTCTGAGATTCCCCAAAAAGAGTGCTACCAAACTTCTCCATGAAAAGAATCGTATAACTCTGTGAGATGATGTCAAAAATCACAAAGCAGTTTCTCAGAAAGGTTCTTTCCAGTTTTTGTCTGAAGATATTTCCTTTCTCACCTTAAGCTTCACTGCGTTCCAAAATATCCCATTGTAGAGTCCAAGAAAACAGTGTTAACCTACTACACAATGAAAAGAACAGTGTAACTCTGTGAGGTGAATTCACACATATCTAAGCAATTTATCACAAAGCTGTTTTCTGGTTATTATGTGAGGATATTTCCTTTTCCACAATAGGCTTCAATGCACTCCCAAATATCCTATTGCAGATTCCACGAAAACAGTGTTAGCATACTGCTCAATGAAAGGAGCATTGTAACTCTGTGAGATGAATTCACATATCACAAAGCAGTTTCACGGAAAGATCCTTTTGATTTTTATCTGATTATACTTCCTTTCTCACCATAGCACCATAGGCTCCAATGCACTCCCAAGAATCCTATTACAGATTCCACGAAACCAGTGTTATCAGACTACCCAATGAAAACGGTGGTGTATCTATTTGAGATGAATTCACACATCACAAGGCAGTTGCTCAGACAATTTCTTTCTAATTTTCATCTAAGCATATTTCCTTTCTCACTATAGTCCTCAATGTGCTCCCAAATATCCCTTTGCAGATTCCACAAAAACAGTGTTAACAAACTGCTCAATGAAAAAAATGGTGCAACCCTGTGAGATGAATTCACCCATCACAAATAACTTTCTGAGAAAGTTTCTTTCAATTTTTTATCTGAGGATGTTTCCTTTGTCACCATATGCTTCATTGCAATCCAAAATATCCCTTATCAGATTCCCCAAAAACAGTGCTACCAAACTGCTCCATGAAAAGAATCGTGTAACTCTGTGAGGTGAACTCACACATCACAAAGTAGTTTCTCAGAACGCTTCTTTCTAGTTTTTATATGCGGATATTTCCTTTTAAACCATGGCTTCGATGTGCTCCCCAAAATCCCTTCTCAGACATCATAAAAACAGTGATTCCAAGTGCTCCCTCAAGAGAAATGTTTAGGTCTATGAGACGAATGCACAAATCACAAAGGATTTTCTGTGAAAACTTCTCTCCAATTTTTATCTGGAGTATTTTCTTTTTTCACCTTAGGCCTCTATGTGCTCCAAAATATCTCACTACAGATTCAACAAAAACTATTACCAAATTGCTCAATGAAAAGAAAGATTGAACTCAAAACAGTCTCTCAGAAAGCTTCTTTCTAGTTTTTATCTGAGGGTATTTCCTTTTTCACCATAGGCTTCTCTGTGCTCTGAATATCCCTTTGTAGATTCCTCAAAATCAGGGTTAACAAACTGCTCCGTGAAAAGAGTAGTTTACCTCTGGGAGATGAATTCATTCATCACAAATAAATTTCTCAGAAAACTCCTTTCTAGCTTTCATCTCTGCAGGATATTTACTTTTCCACCATCAGCCTCAATGCATTCCCAAATATCCCTTCTCAGACACCACAAAAACAGTGAGGCCAAACTGCTCAATCAACAAAATGGTTTATCTCTCTGAGGTGAATACACACATCACAAAATAGTTTCCAGTTTTTATCTGAGTATATTTCGTTAGTCAGCAAAGGCTTCAATGCGATCCAAAATATCTCATCTCAGATTAAACAAAAACAGTGCTACCAAACTGATCCATGAAAAGGATCACGTAACTGTGAGATGAATTAAAACATCACAAAACGGTTTCTCAGAGAGATTCATTCTAGTTTTATATGAGGGTATTTCCTTTATCACAATAAGCTTCAATGCACTCTAAGTATCCCATTGCAGATTCCAAGAAAACAGTGTTAGCAAACTGCTCAATCAAAAGAACAGTGTAACTCTGTAAGATGAATTTACACATCAGAAAGCAGTTTCTGAGAAAGCATCTTCTAGTTTTAATGTGAAGATATTTCCTTTTTCAGCAGAGGCCTCAAAGTGCTCACAAATATCCCTTTGCAGATTTCAAAAAAACAGTGTCAGCAAACTGCAACATGAAAAGAAACGTGCAACTCTGTGAGATGAATTCACAAATCACAAAGCAGTTTCTCAGAACTCTTCTTTATGGTTTTTGTCTGAGGATATTTCCTTTGTCACCATAGGCTTCAATGCACTCCAAAATATCCTATTGCAGATTCCACGAAAACAGTGTTATCAAATTGCTCAATGGAAACAACATTGTATCTCTGTGAGATGAATTCACACATGATGAAGTAATTTCTCAGAAATCTTCTTTCTAATTTTTAATTGAGGATATTTCCTTTGTCTCCATAGGCTTCAATGTGACCGAAAATATCCCTTCTCAGATTCCCCAAAAACGGTGCTAAAAATCTATTTCATGAAAATAATGGTGTAACTCTGTGAGATGAATTCACATATCCCAAAGATGTTTCTCAGAAAACTTCTTTCTACTTTTAATCTGAGGATATTTCCTTTTTCACCATTTTAAATAAAGTGCTCCCAAATGTCCCATAGCAGATTAAATGAAAGAAGTGTTAGCAAACTTTTCAATGAAAATAATTATGTAACACTGTGAGATGAATTCTCACATCACAAAGCAGTTTAACAGAAAGCTTCTTTTTGGACTTTTATCTGTGGATATTTCCTTTGTCACCATAGGTTTCAATGCACTCTGAAATATCTTACTGCAGATTGCACGAAAACAGTGTAATCAAACTGCTCAATGAAAAGAACGGTGAAACTCTGTAAGATGAAATCACACATCACAAGCTGTTTTTCAGATGGCTTCTTTCTAGCTTTTATCTGAGGAAAGTTCATTTTTCACTAAAGACATCAAGGACTCTGGAATATTCCATTACAGATTCCATGAAAACAGTGTTAGCAAACTGCTCCAGGAAAAGAAAGTTGTAATACTGTGAGATGAATTCACACATCACAGAGAACTTTCTCATAAAACTTCTTTCTGGTTTTGATCTGAGGATATTTCCTTTGTCACCGTAGGCTTCAATGCGATCCAAAATATCCCTTCTCAGATTCCCCAAAAACAGTGCTACCAAACTGCTCCATGAAAAGAATAGTGTAATTCTGTGAGATGAATTCATACATCACAAAGTTGTTTCTCAGAAAACTTCTTTCTAGTTTTTATATGTGGATATTTGCTTTTAAACCATAGGCTTCAAATATCCCTTCTCAGACACCACAAAACAGTGATGCCAAACTGGTCAATCAACAAAATGATTTATCTCTATGAGGTGAATGCGAACATCACAAAACAGTTTCTCAAAAACCTTCTCTCCAGTTTTTATCTGAAGATATTCCTTTTTTCACCAAATTCCTCTATGAGCTCCTGTATATCACTTTGGAGATTGCCCAAAAACAGTGCTACCAAACTGCACAATGAAAAGAAAGATGTAACTCTGTGAGGTGACCTCACCCATTACAAAGCAGTTTCTCAGAAAGCTTCTTTATAGTTTTTCTCTAAGGATATTTCCTTTTTCACCATAGGCCTCAAGGCCCTCCCAAGTATCCCTTTGATGATAACAGGAAAGCAGTGCCAGCAAGCTGCTCCATGAAAAGAACTGAACCATGAAAAGAATCGTGCAACTGTGTGCGATGAATTAACACATCACAAAGCGATTTCTCAGAAAACTTCTTTCTAGTTTTAATATGAGGATACTTCCTTTTTAACCATAAGCTTCAAAGCATCCTGAAATAGCGCATTGCACGTTCCAAGAAAACAGTGTTGGCAAGCTGCTCAATGAAAAGAAAGGTGTAACTCTGTGATTTGAATTCACACATCAAAAAGAACTTTCCCAGAAAGCTTCTTTCTTTTTTTTATCTAAGGATATTTCTTTTTCACCATAGGCTTCAATGCAGTACAAAATATTCCTTCTCAGATTCCGCAAAAACAGTGCTACCAAACTGTTCCATGAAAGGAATGGTGTAAATCTGTGAGATTAATTCACACATCACAAAAGTGTTTGTCAGAAAACTTCTTTCTCATTTTTATCTGAGGATATTTCCTTTGTCACCATATGCTTCAATGTGCTCCAAAATATGCTATTGCATATTCCACAAAAACAGTGTTAGCAAATGCTGAATGAAAAGGACAATACAACTCTGTGAGATGAATTCACACTATACCAACCAGTTTCTCAGAAAGATTCTTTCTAGTTTTTATCTTAGGATATTTCTTTATTCACTATAGGACCCAATGCACTCCCAATATTCCTTTGCAGATTCCTCGAAAACAGTGGTAGCAAAAGTGCTCGATGAAAAGTAAGGTGTAACTCTGTGAGATAAATTCACACATCACAAACAACTTCCTCAGAAACCTTCATTCTAGCTTTTATTTGAGGATGTTTCCTTTTCCATCATAGGTTTCATGTGCTCACATATATCCATTCTCAGACACCCCAGAAACAGTGATGCTGAAATGCTCCCTCAACAGAAACATTTCACTCTATTAGATGAATGCAAACATCAAAAAGGAGTTTCTCAGAATGCTTCTCTCCTGTTTTTTACCTGAAAATACTTCCTTTTTCATTATTGGACTCTAGGAGCTCCTGAATATCCCTTTGAAGATTCCACAAAAACAGTGTTACCATACTGCTCAATGAAAAGAAAGGTGTAACTCAGTGAGATCAATTCAGAAATCACAAAGCAGTTTCGCAAAAATCTTCTTTCTAGTATTTATCTGAGGATGTTTCCTTTTTCGCCATCAACCTCAATGAGTTCACGAATATTCCTTTAGAGATTCCACAAAAATAGTGTTATCAAACTGCTCCATGAAAAGAAAATTGTAAATTTGTGAGGTGAATTCACACATCAGAAAGCAGTTTCTCAGAAAGCTTCTATTTTGTTTTTGTCTGAGGATTTTTCCTTTGTCACCACAGGCTTCAATGCACTCCCAAATATTCTATTGCAGATTAAGCAAAAACAGTGCTACCATGCTACTCCATGAAAACAGTGTTAACATAGTGCTCCATGAGAAGAAGGTGTAACTCTATGAGATGAACTCACACATCAAAAAGAACTTTCTCATAAATCTTCTTTCTTGTTTTTATCTGAGGATATTTCCTTTGTCACCATAGGCTTCAATTCAATGTAAATTAACACTTCTGAGATTCCCCTAAAACAGTGCTACTGAACTGTTCCAATAAAAGAATAGTAACTCTGTGAGATGAAGTCACAAATCGCAGAGCAGTTTCTCAGAAAGCTTCTTTCTAGTTTTTGTCTGAGGATATTTCCTTTGTCACAATAAGCTTCAATGCAATCCCAAATATCCTATTGCTGATTCCATGAAAACAGTGTTAGCAAACTGCTCCAAGAAAAGAATCATGTAACTCTGTGAGATGAATACCACATCACAAAGCTGTTTCTCAGAAAGTTTCTTTCTAATTTTTATCTGAGGGTATTTCCTTTTTCACCACAGGTGTTAATGCAAATCTTTCCTTCTCAGATCCCCTAAAACAGTGCCACCAAACTGCTCCATGAAAAGAATGGTGTAACTCTGTGACATGAATTCACACACTACAAAGGTGTTTCTCAGAAAGCTTCTTTCTAGTTTTTCTCTGAGGATATTTGGTTTTTCACCATATTCCTCAATGTGATTCCGAATATCCCATTGCAGATTCCAGGAAAAAAAGTGTTAGAAAACTTCTCAATGAAAAGTACTGTGTAACACTGTGAGATGATTTCAGGTATCACAAAGTAGTTTCACAGAAAGCTTCTTTTTGCTTTTTATGTGAGGATATATTCTTTGCAACCATAGGCTTCAGTATGCTCCGAAATATCCTCTTGCAGATTCTATGAAAACAGTTTTATCAAACTCTTCAATGAAAACAATCGTATAATTCTGTAAGATGAAATCACACATCACAAAGCAGTTTCTCAGAATGCTTCTTTATAACTTTTATCTGAGGATATTTCCTTGTTCAGTATAGGCCTCAGTGGGCTCCTAAATATCCCTTTGCAGATTCCCCAAATCCGTGTTAGTAAACTGCTCCATGAAAAGAAAGGTGTAACTCTGTGAGATGAATTCACACATCACAAGGAAATATCTCAGAAAGCTTCTTTCTAGTTTTTATGTGAAGATATTTCCTTTGTCACCATAGGCTTCATGGTGATCGAAAATAACCCTTCTCAGATTACCCAATAACAGTGCTACAAAACTGATACATGAAAAGAATCGTGTAACTCTCTGAGATGAATTAACCCAGTGCAAAGTGGTTTCTCAGAAAGCTTCTATCTAGTTTTTATATGAGCATATTTCCTTTTTCACCCATAGCTTCAATGTGCTCCGACATACCAAATGCGGATTCCTAGGAAAGAGTGTTAGCAAACAGCTCAATGAAAACAACTATGTAATCCTGTGAGATGAATTCACATATCACTAAGCAGTTTCTCAGAAATATTTTTTTTTGTTTTTGTCTCAGGATATTTCCTTTGTCACCATAGGCTTTGCTGCCATCAAAAATACCCCTTCTGAAATTCCCCAAATCAGTGCTACCAAACTGTGCCATGAAAATAAAGTGTAACTCTGTGAGGTGAATTCACAGAACACTAAGCAGTTTTACAGAAAGTTTCTTTTTGGCATTTGTCAGGATATTTTGTTTGTCACCAAAGGCTTCAATATACTCCAAAATATCCTATTGCAGATTCCATGAAAACATTGTTAGCAAACTGCTCCACAAAATGAATGGTGTAGCTCTGTGAGATAAATTCACACGTCACAAAGCAGTTTCTCAGAAAGCTTCCTTCTAGTTTTCATCTGAGGATATTTTCCTTTTCACCATATGTCTCAACTTTCTCCCAAATATCACTTTGTAGATCCAACAAAAACAGTGTTAACAAACTGCTCCATGAAGAGAAACATGTTACTCTGAGAGATGAAAACACACACCACAAAGTTTCTCAGATAGCTTCTTGTTAGTTTTTATCTGATTATATTTTAATATGTCATGCATTGGCTTCAATGCGATTCAAAATATCCCTTTCCAAATTCCCAAAAACAGTGCTACCAAACTGCTACATGAAAAAAAAAGGTGTAATTATGTAAGATGAATTCACACATCAGAAAGATGTTTCTCTGACCGCTTCTTTATAGATTTTATCTGAGGGTATTTTCTTTTTCTCCATATTCCTCAATGCTCTCTGGGATATCCCATTACAGATTCCACGAAAAAAGTGTTAGCAAACTGCTCAATGAAAAGAATGGGGTAACTCAGTGAGATGATTTCACACCTCACAAAGCAGTTTCACAGAAAGCTTCTTTTTGTTTTTTATCTGAGGATATTTCCATTGTCACCATAGGCTTCAGTGCGATTCAAAGTATCCCTTCTCACCTTACCTAAAAACAGTGCTACCAAACTGTTCCGTGAAAAGAGTGTTGTAACTCTGTGTGATGAATTTACACATCACAAAGTAGTTTCTCAGAAAGCTTCTTTCTAGTTTTTCTCTGAGGATATTTACTTTTTCAACATAGGCCTCACCTTGCTCCCAAATATCCTTTTGCTAATTCCATGAAAACAGTGTTAGCAAACTACTCAATGAAAAGAAGGTATTATTCTAAGAGATGCATCTATACTTCACAAAGAACTTTCTCAGAAAGTTTTTTCTAGTTTTATCTGAGGATATTTCCCATAGGCTTCAATACAATCCAAAATATCCCTTCTCAGACTCCCCACAAACAGTGCTACCAAACTGTTCCATGAAAACAATGGTGTAACTCTGAGAGATAAATTGACACACAACAAAGTCGTTTCTCAGTATGCTTCTTTCTAATTTTTATCTGATAATATTAACTTTTTCACCATATTCCTCAGAGCTCTGGAATATCCCTTGGCAGATTCTAGGAAAAAAGTGTTAGCAAACTTCTCAATGACAGGAATGGTGTAACACTGTGAGATGAATTCACACATCACAAAACAGTTTCACAGAAATATTCCTTTGTTTTTTATCTGAGGATATTTCCTTTGTCACAATAGACTTCAATGCACTGCCAAATATCCTATTGCAGATTTCAAGAAAACAGTGATATCAAACTGCTCAATGAAAATAACAATGTAATTCTGTGAGGTGAATTCACACATTACAAAGCAGTTTCTCAGAAATCTTTCTCTTTTTTATCTGAGGATATTTCCTTTTACACTATAGACCTCAAAGCAGTCACAAATATCTTCTTGCAGATTCCAGGAAAACAGTGTTAGCAACTTCTCCATGAAAAGATAGGTGTTACTCTTTGAGATGAATATATACATCACAAAGAAACTTCTCACAAAGCTGATTTCTACTGTTTATCTGAGGATATTTGCTTTGTCAACATAGACTTCAATGTGATCGAAAATATCCCTTCTCAGATTCCCCAAAAACAGTGCTCCAATACTGCTCCTTGAAAGGAATTGTGTAACTCTGTGAGATGAATTCACAACTCACAAAGCAGTGTCTCAGAAACCATCTTTTAGTTTTTGTCTGAGGATATTTCCTTTGTCACCCTAAACTTCATTGATCTTTGAAATATCCCATTGCAGATTCCAAGAAAACAGTGTTAGCCAACTGCTCAATAATAGGAATGGTGTAACTCTGTGAGTTGAATTCACACATCACAAAGCAGTTTCTCAGAAAGCTTCTTTCTAGTTTTTATCTGAGGATATTTCCATTTTCACTATAGCCTCAATGTGTTCCCAAATATCCCATTGCAGATTCCAGGAATCAGTGATAGCAAACTACTCCATGAGAAGAAAGTTGTAACTCTGTGAGATGAATTCACACATCACAAAGAACTTTCTCAGAAAACTTCTTTCTAGTTTTCATCTGAGGACATTTCCTCATCACCATAGGCTTGAATGAGAGTCAAAATACTCCTTCTCAGATTCCCCATAAACATTGCTACCTAACTGCTCCATGAAAATAATCATGTAACTCTGTTAGATGTATTAACACATCACAAAACGGTTTTTCAGAAAGCTTCTTTCTAGTTTTTATATGAGCCTATTTACTTTTCCTCCATAGGCTTTAATGTGCTCCCAATTATCCCTTCTCTGATACCACAAAAAAAGTGATGCCAAAGTGCTCCCTCAACAGAAACATTTAGCTCTATGAGATAAATGCACACATCACAAAGGGGTTTCTCAGAAAGCTTCTCTCCAGTTTTTACCTGAAGTTATTTCCTTTTCGGCCAATGGACTCCAAGTGCTCCTGAATATCCCTTTGCAGATTTTCCAAAGCAGTGTTAGCAAACTGCTCAATCAAAAGAACGATATCATTCTGTAAGATAAATTCACACATCACAAAGCAGATTTTCTGAAAACTACTTTCCAGTTTTTATCTGAGGATACTCTCTTTTTCAATATTGGCCTCAGTGCACTCCCAAATATCCCTTTGCAGATTCCATGAAAACCATGTTAGCAAACTGCTCCATGAAAAGAAAGGTGTATCTCTGTGAGATGAATTCACACATCATAAAGAAATATCTCAGAAAGCTTCGTTCTAGTATTTATCTGAAGATATTTCCTTTTTCACCATAGGCTGGAATGAGATCCAAATTATTCCTTCTCTGATTCTCCAAAAAAACATTGTTACCAAACTACTCAATGAAAAGAATCATGTAACCCTGTGAGCTTCTTTTTGGTTTTTATCTTTGGATATTTTCTTTGTTACCATAGGATTCAATGCACTCCCATATATCCTATTGTAGATTCCATGAAAACACTGTTATTGAAGAGCTTAATGAAAAAAAAAACGTTGTAACTCTGTAAGACGAATTCACACATCACATATAACTTCCTCAGAAAGCTTCTTTCTAGAGATTTTCTCAGGATATGTCTTTTGTCACCATAGGCTTGAATATGATCCATAATATTCATTCTCAGATTCCCCAAAAATAGTGCTACTAAACTGATCCATGAAAAGAATCATGTAACTCTGTGAGTTGAATTAGGATATCACAAAGAGGTTTCTCAGAAAGCTTCTTTTTACTTTTTCCATAAGGATATTTCCTATGTCACCATAAGCTACAATGTGCTCTGAAATATCCCAATGCAGGTTAGAAGAAAACAGTGTTAGCAAACTGCTCCATGGAAAGACCAGTGTAACACTGTGAGATGAATTCAAACATCATAAAGCAGTTTCTCAGAAAGTGCCTTTCTACTTTTTATCTTAGGATATTTCCTTTTTCACCATAGGCCTCAACATGCTACCAAATATCTCTTTGCAGATTCGATGAAAGCAGTGTTAGCAAAGTGATCCATGGAAAGAAAGGTGTAACTCTGTGTGATGAATTCACCCATCACAAGGAAGTTTCTGAGAAAGCTTCTTTCTATTTTTTGTCTGAGGATATTTCCTTTGACACTGTAGGCTTCAATGCGATCCCAAATATCCCTTCACAGACTCCCCAAAAACAGTGCTACCAAACTGCTACATGAACAGAAAGGTGTAACTCTTTGAGACGAAATAACACACCACAAAACAGTTTCTCAGAAAACTTGCTTCCAGTTTTTGTCTTAGGATAGTTCCTTTGACAGCATGAAGTTAAATGTTCTCCAAAATATCCATTGCAGATTCCAAGAAAAGAGTTTTAGCAAACTGTTCAATAAAAAGGAGAGTGTAACTCTGTGAGATGAATTCAGAAATCACAAAGCAGTATCTCAGAAAGTTTCTTTTTGCTTTTAATCTGAGGATATTTCCTTTGTCACCATTGGCATAAATTAGTCCCAAATATCCTATTGCAGATTCCACAAAAGCAGTGTTATCAAACTGCTCCATGAAAAGAACGGTGTAACTCTGTGAGATGAGTTCACATACCACAAAGGACTTTCTCAGAAAGCTTCTTTCTAATTTTTATCTGAGAATATTTCCTTTGTCACCATCGCCTTCAATATGATCCCAAATATTCCTTCACAGATTCCCCAAAAAACAGTCCTACCAAACTGATCTCTGAAAAGAACCCTATAACTCTGTGAGGTGAAGTAACACATCACTAAGTGATGACTCAGAAAGCTTCTTTCTAGTTTTTATATGAGGACATTTCCTTTGTCACCATAAGTTCAATATGCTAAGAAATATACCATTGCAGATTCCAAGAAAACAGAGTTAGAAAACTGCTGAGTGAAACGAACAATGTAACTCTGTGATAGGAATTCACACATCACAAAGCAGTTTCTCAGAAAGCTTATTTCTAGTTTTTATCTGAAGGTATATTCTTTTTCACCATAGGGGTTAATGTGCTCCCAAATATCCCTTTGCAGATTCCAGGAAAACAGTACTAGTATTCTCCTCAATGAAGAGAAAATTGTAATTCTCTGAGGCGAATTCATGCACCATAAAGAAATTTTGAAGAAAGCTTATTTCTGGTTTTTATCTCAGGACATTTCCTTTGTCACCATAGGCTTCAATGCCTTCCAAAGTATCCCTTCTCAGATACCCCAAAAAGAGTGCTACCAAACTGCTCCATGAAAAGAATCGTGTAACTCTGTGAGATGAATTCAAAAATCACAAAGCAGTTTCACAAAAAGCTTCTGTGGAGTTTTTATCTGAGGATGTTTAGTTTTTCACCATTGGCCTCAATGCGCTCTGAAATATCCCTTTGCGGATTCCATGAAAACAGTGTTAGCAAACAGCTCCATGAAAAGAAAGTTGTAACTCTGTGAGATGAATTCACACACCACAAAGAACATTCCCAGAAACTTTCTTTCTAGTTTGTATCTGAGGATATTTCCTGTGTCACTATAGGCTTCAATGATTCCAAGATATCCCCTCTCATATTTCCCAAAGAGAGTTCTACCAAGCTGCTACGTGAAAGGAAAGGTGTAACTCTGTTATATAAATTCACAAATCACAAAGTAGTTTCTCAGAAAGCTTTTTTCTAGTTTTTGTCTGAGGATATTTCCTTTGTCACCATAAGATTCAATGTTCTCCAGAATATCCCATAGCAGTTTCCACAAAAACAGTGCTAGGAAACTGTTCCATGAAAAGACAGGTGGAACTCTATGAGATGAATTCACACGTCAAAAAGAATTTTCTCAGAAAGCTTCTTTCTAGTTTTTATCTGAGGATATTTCCTTTGTCACTATAGTCTTCAATGAGATCCAAAATGTCCCTTCTCAGATTCCACAAAAAAAGTTACCAAACTGCTCCATGAAAAGAATTGTGTAACTCTGTGACAAGAATTAGCACATCAGGAAGCCTTTACTCAGAAAGCTTCTTTCTAGTTTTTATATGAGGGTAATCCTTTGTCACCTTAAGCTTCAATGCACTCCAAAATATTTCTTTGTAGATTCCACAAAAACAGTGTTATGAAATGGTGCAATGAAAAGAATGGTGTAACTCTGTGAGTTAACTTCACACATCAGAAAGACTATGACAGAAAGCTTATTTCTAGTTTTTATCTGAGGATAGTTCCTTTATCACCATAGGCTTCAATGTGCTCCCAAATATCAATTTGCAAATTCCATAAAAACAGTGCTAGCAAACTGCTCCGTGAAAACTACAGTGTAACACGGTGAGATGAATTCACACATCACAAAGCAATGTCTCAGAAAGTTTCTTTCTAGTTTTTATCTGAGGGTATTAATTTTGCAAAATAGGCCTCAATGCACTCCCCAATATCCCTTTGCAGATTACACAAAAACAGTGTTAGCATGAAAATTTCCATGAAAAGAAATTTGTAAGTCTTTGAGTTGAATTCCCACATCACAAAGAACCTTCTCAGAACGCTTCTTTCTAGTTTTTATCTGAGGATATTTCCTTTCTCAAGATAGGCTGAAATGCAATCCAAATTATCCCTTCTTAGAATACCCAAAAAACAGTGCTACCAAACTGCAAAATGAAAAGAATTGTGTAAAACTGTGGGATGAATTAACACATCAGAATATGTTTTCTCAGAAATCTTTTTTCTGTTTCTTATATGAGGATATTTCCTTTGTCACCTAAAGTTTCAATGCACTCCAAAATGTCCCTTTGCAGATTCCACAAAAACAGTATTGGCAAACTGCTCAATGAAAAGGACAGTGTAACACTGTGAGATGAATTCACATATCACCAACAGTTTCTCAGGAAGCTTCTAGTCACCATAGGCCTCAATGTGCTCCCATATGTCCCCTTGCAGTTTCCACGAAAAAAGTGTTAACAAACTGCTCAATGAAAAGAATGATGTAACTCTGCTGGATGAATTGACATTTTACAAAGCAGTTTCTCAGAAAGTTTCTTTCTAGTTTTTAACTGAGGATATTTCCTTTTACCTTATAGGCCTCAATGTGCTTCCAAATATCCCTTTGCAGATTCCACAAAAACAGTGCTAGCAAATTGCTCCATGAAAAGCAATTTATAAGCCTGTGAGATGAATTCACACATCAAAAATAACTTTTTCAGAAAGCTTCTTTGTATTTTTTGTCTGAGGTTATTTCCCTTGTGTTCATAGACTTCAATGCGATCTAAAATATCCCTTCTCAGATTCCTCAAAAACAGAGCTATCAAACTGACTTATGAAAAAATGCATATAATTATCTGAGATGAATTAAGACACCACAAAGCGGTGTCTCACAAAGTTTCTTTGTACTTTTTGTCTGAGAATATTTCCTTTGTCAGCATAAGCTTCAATGTGCTCTGAAATAATCGATTGCAAATTCCAAGAAAACAGTGTTAGGGATTACGGGGGTGGAGCAAGATGGCCTAATAGGAACAGCTCCAGTCTCCAGCTCCCAGCACGAGCGAAAAAGAAGACAGGTGATTTCTGCATTTTCAACTGAGGTACTGGGTTTATCTCACTAGGGAGTGCCAGACAATTGGTGTTGGTCAGCTGTTGCAGACCGACCAGCCAGAGCTGAAGCAGGGTGAGGCATCGCCTCACCTGGGAAGCACAAGGGGGAAGGAAATCCCTTTTCCTAGCCAGGGGAACTGAGACACACAACATCTGGAAAATTGGGCAACTCCCACCCCAATACTGCCCATTAAGCAAACGGGCACACCAGGAGATTATATCCCACACCTGGCCAGGAGGGTCCCACGCCCATGGAACCTTCCTCATTGCTAGCACAGCAGTCTGCGATCTAACTGCAAGGCAACAGTGAGGCTGGGGAAGGGGCGCCAACCATTGCTGAGGCTTAAGTAGGTAAACAAAGCCCTGGGAACCTCAAACTGGGTGGAGCTCACAGCAGCTCAAGGAGGCCTGCCAGTCTCTGTAGACTCCACCGCTGGGGATAGGGCACAGCTAAACAACAATAACAACAACAACAACAACAAAAAGCAGCAGAAACCTCTGCAGATGCAAACGACTCTGTCTGACAGCTTTGAAGAGAGCAGTGGATTTCCCAACACAGAGGTTGAGATCTGAGAATGGACAGACTGCCTGCTCAAGTGGGTCCCTGACCCCTGAGTAGCCTAACTGGGAGACACCCTCCACTAGGGGAAGACCGACACCCCACATCTCACAGGGTGGAGTACATCCTTGAGAGGAAGCTTCCAAAGCAAGAATCAGACAGGTACACCCGCTGTTCAGCAGTATTCTATCTTCTGCGGCCTCTGCTGCTGACACCCAGGCAAACAGGGTCTGGAGTGGACCTCAAGCAATCTCCAACAGACCTACAGCTGAGTATCCTGACAGTTAGAAGGAAAACTAACAAACAAGAGGGACACCCACATCAAAACCCCAACAGTATGTCACCATCATCAATGACCAGAGGCAGATAAAAACAGAAAGATGGGGAAAAAACAGGATAGAAAAGCTGGAAATTCAAAGAATAAGAGCGCATCTCCCCCTCCAAAGGAAAGCAGCTCATCACCAGCAATGGATCAAAGCTGGATGGAGAATGACATTGATGAGATGAGAGAAGAGGCTTCAGACCATCAAACTTCTGAGAGCTAAAGGAGGAATGATGTACCCAGTGCAAAGAAACTAAAAATCTTAAAAAGGGTGGAAGAATTGATAACCAGAATAATTAATGCAGAGAAGGTCATAAATGAACTGATAGAGATGAAAACCATGATACAAGAAATACGTGACAAATGCACAAGCTTCAGTAACCGACTCGATCAACTGGAAGAAAGAGTATCAGTGATTGAGGATCAAATGAATGAAATGAAGCAAGAGGAGAAGTCTAAAGAAAAAAGAAGAAAAAGAAATGAACAAAGCCTGCAAGAAGTATGGGATCATGTAAAAAGACCAAATCTACGTCTGATTGGGGTGCCTGAAAGTGAGGGGGAAAATGGAACCAAGTTGGAAAATG